>PVKA01013314.1:0-55342 GCA_004027165.1 Ctenomys sociabilis | reverse complement strand
CTTCCAAGTGGAGTCGGATGTTGATGGTAGAATGTAGGAGGAGGGTTTACGGCATTCATAGTAGAATTTCCTCAAGTTCACAGATTTGAAAATGTTGATTAAAAATGTTGGGGGGCAAAAGGGTGGGAGAGCTGGGCAGGGGTGGTATCACTGAGCAGAGTCCAGAGTTCTGCCTCACCATGATAACAAAGGGAGCAGGACACACGGGATCTGATGTGGAAGGGAATCAGGGCCCTGGGGCACTCATAATTGGGAGGACTTTTTTTTTAGCCTTTGAGACAGGGTCTTGCTATGTAGTTCAGGTTGGCCTTGAGCTCACTTTGTAACCCAGACTGCTCTTGAGCTCACAGCGCTCCTCCTGCCTTGGCCTCTGGGGTGCTGGGATTACAGGCCTGTGCTGCCACACCCAGCCTAGGGAGGACTTTTTAATCTTGCAAAGAACATTTTATAGCAACACGAATTGGCCAAGATACATTCACTTGAAAATGAAGTATTTCAATCTACTGGTCATGGAGGCTGTGTAGCAAATGAAACGTAGCCAAATCCAATTTGCAGCCTGCCTCTTGGCTGTGCCAACGGGATGTCTTAGAAAGTCAGCAAGCTTTTCTGTCCCAGTCCCTGTTTCCTTGCAGGTAGCAGAGCCTCATCGTCCCTGCCTCATTGTGTTGCAGACAACCAAGTTAGTTAGAAATGTTACAGGCAGTCCGACAGGGCCAGGCCCTCGGAGGAGAACACAAAAGACAAAAGACACCTTACAACTGTGGGAGGTGCAGAGGCTCCTGCTGGGAGCCAGACCTAAAGACTAAAGGCCAAACAAATGCTAAAGGATTAGCACCTGGGATTGATATTCTAAATTGGTATCAATCACCCTGAAAGAGCTCTAGGGAGGCACTAGCCCAACCCCCAACAGGAAGAGACCCTGTCCCATATTCCTGTCCTCCTACCCTGTGACTTGCTTCCCCATTTGGCCCTGGGCGTAATTAACTTCACCTGAGCAATGGTGCTTGTAATCCCATTGGCTGACCATAGTTTTGTCCCACCTCTCGCCCACTTAAGCGAATTCCCCTTCTCTCCACCTTGGCCCCCGCATGATTTTACACTATAAAAGTCAAGTCCCTGGAAGAGACAGCTTCCGGGGGACAACCTGCTAGGACTTCTCTCCTGTCCTTCTCTCGGACAGAAGCTTTCTTTCCCTCAATAAATATATTCTGCTCATAACCTCCGTTTGTTCCTAAAATTCATTCTTCAGTTTTAGAGAGCACAAACTCATCCAGGTCTGGTTGGGGAGATCATTTTTCCCTATGTCATTTGGAGGTTCCCTGTATCGTTTGGAGATCACCCACCTGAGATCAATTTTTTCTCCCTGTCTCAATAGGAAGGCCCAGTACCCACAATTTTATGTCTGGCACAAGTAGATTCTCATCAAATGGTCATTTTTATTCCTTACCTATGTAAGCAATGACATTTGCCCGGAAACTTTTGCTTTCATCGGAGGCATCGTTGGGGGCAGTATACACAGAGATCTGAGCCTGGAAGACATGTGATTAAATACAAAATTTTTGGCATGTAGCGATTCAAAGGCTCTATATCCCCTGTTTCTCAGCTTCTTGGGTCGTCAGTGGGAAGGGCAACTTGCGCCAGTCCCACTGCATCCCCCAGCAATTCAGCACCGCTGTACAATTCGCTGCGTTTCTTTCTCCTGTCTTTCTTTGAGCGCGGCAGGCACAGCATGGGTAGGTAGATGTCTCACGATTCCTTGGCAAGTGTCTCATCTCCCCCTGTCACGGAGCCTCAGCGCAGACAGCAAGGCCTCCGGGAGCTGCAAGAATGATGGGCTTTTATTCATCATCGTCCCCCTTGCTGCTTCAAGCTGCCTCGGTCTGCCCGACAAATGCTCACCGCTTTTGCTTCCGGGCAGTATCCGATTTCACCACCACTCAGCCACCCTTTCCAGTGACAGAGAGAAACCCAGCGGAGGGGAAAGGGCAAACGTGAATTCCTGGGCTTCTGCTCATTGGAAAGGGCTTCCAGACACACACAACTTAGATCCTGACTCTGCCGGGAGCCAGCTCTGAAAATGCCTGCTGGGTAACTGAAGCACTGGCTTTTTGAATCTTTCAGCTTCCTGTCTCTGTGCATTGCTACTGACAGCGGCTCTCAGAAGAATCTATCGCTCTTGTAAGCATTTGCTGGGGTTGTCCAGAGCCTTCAGGAGCCATTTTGGTTTTTTTTTTTTTGTTGCTGGCTTTGTGAGTCACCAGCAATGGTGACACTGCTGGGACACCATGCTTGGTGATGCCCAAGAAGAGCTCTGGGTGGTGGTGCGCAGGAGGACAGTGGGAGAATCTTTCTGCCCTTTTTCTTCTATTCTTTTTTGTTTCTTGCCCCTAATAGTTTTCCCTCACTCTGGCTGGGAGTGAGGCTAGCAGAGGGGTAAGCTCACAGACTTTCCAGGGGGACAGCCCTGAGTTCAAGCCCTGGTCCCCAACTGTGGTCAGTGAGATCTTTTGCATTGAGCTACTTTCCTAGTTCTTTTTTTATTTTTTATTTTGAGACAGGGTCTTGCTAAGTCACTAAGTTGTCCGGGCTGAACTCAAACTTGGTGTCCTCCTGCCTCAGCCTCCCACAGTACTGGGATTACAGACAGCTAAGTTAGGGGAAAATACTGTCGGCAGTCAGACAGGGCTAGATGCTCATAGAAGTCAATGCAAAGGATGAAAACATTGCCGCTGTGGCCAGAAGCACATCTTGATGGAGGCCTGGCCTCAAGAGAAAGACAAAATGAGCAGGCCTCCTTTTCTTTTTTTTTTTTGTCTTTTTGAGACAGGGTCTCACTATGCAGTTCAGGCTGGCCTTAAGCTCACTTTGTAGCTCAGGCTGGCCTCGAACTCACAACAATCCTCCTGCCTCAGCCTCCCGAGTGCTGGGATTACAGGCATGCGCCACCACGCCCGGCCCCTCCTTTTCTTCTGAGAGATAAACAATAAATTAATATCGGTCACCCCATGGGTGACCAAGACCTCTCAGTTTATTGTCCTAAGGACCTTGTTTTTCCCATGTACCGTTGCTTCGTGGCCTCCGTCTTTAGATCAATATAACCTAAGTGGCTAAATTAATAATCTTGTTAGTTGATCATAGTTTTGTTCCATTTTGTACCCACTTCATGATTTTACTCTATAAAAACTTCCTCTATAAAATAGGGCCCCCTGCCGGGCGTGGTGGCGCATGCCTGTAATCCCAGCACTAGGGAGGCTGAGGCAGGAGGATTGTTGTGAGTTCGAGACCAGCCTGAGCTACAAAGTGAGCTTAAGGCCAGCCTGAACTGCACAGTGAGACCCTGTCTCAAAAAAAAAAAAAAAAAAAAAGACAAAAAAAAATAAATAAATAAAATAGGGCCCCTGGTAGCTCATCTTTCAAGTCTTCTCCTGGTACTCTAGAGCTTGCTCTCTCTCTCTCTCTCTCTCTCTCTCTCTCTCTCTCTCTCTCTCTCTGTCTCAATAAATATTTCCTACTCTTAACCTCCTTTTTTTTTTCTTTTTTTGGTAGATCTGGGGATTGAACTCAGGCTCTTGCGCTTGCCAGGGAAGTGCTTATTCCACTGAATCTCCCTGGCCCTCCTCCATTGCTTTTTAAAATTCATTCTTCAGATTATTATTATTATTATCTGTTTGTTTTTTAAATATATTTGGTTGTTACAGGGTCTCTCTACGCAGCTTGCATAAATCGTGATCTTCCTGTTTTCAGCCACCCCAGCGCTGGGGTGACAGGCATGCTCCACCACACCTGGACTCTGGCTGGCGCGGTCTGCCCTGGGGGCTGGGCTGATGTCACATGTGGTGCTGGGATGGAGCTGTGGTTCCTGGGCTTGCCTAATTCCACTGAGCTATCTCCCCAGCCCTCTTCAGTTTTAGAGAACATAAACTTGGCACATCTACGTCTAACAGGTTGAGAGTTACATTTATTTCCCCTGTATCAAACTTGCCACCCTCCTGCATCAGCCTCCCAAAGTGCTGGAATTGCAGGTGTGCACCACCAGGCCCGGCTCAATTCTCTATGCCCTCCTTACAGCTGAATGATTAATTCTCATGCTTTGGCATGTGACTTATCAGGATTGCCCCCATGTATAGGACATAGGGGAAAGTGACCGTGAGCTGACCTTCAGCAACATCATGTGTTCATTTCTCTTTCGCTTTCTCCATCTGTCACTAGAATGTGCCCTGGGCAGCTGCTGTCCCAGCACGATGAAGTCAGAGCTGACCTGGCCTCCCTCTCCCACACAGCCTGGCAACAGTCCCAGTCCGCCCATAGTACTGAGTGCGAAGAAACAGCAATGGCAGAAGAAGATACACTGTGGAGAAGGGCTGCAGTGTGTGCAGCACACAGGGTCAGCTGCAGGCCCTGCGCCTGTAAACTACCCGTGGACAGAGGCCGGAACGTCAGGTATGTAGTTCTTCTAGGCCACTAAACAGTGCTCTTTCATTTTATTACAACCAAACCCAGGGCCCCAGATAGTTCTGTCTGTTTGTCTGTCTATCTCTCTCTTTCTCAATTATCTATAAAAATACAGACCTTTGGCTTGGGTCTTCGCTCACTGGTAGAACACTTGCATTTCATGTGTGAGCACTGCGAAAAACAAAGCAAAACACCCAACAATAACGGCAGCGGCAGCAGCAGCTCAGCAGGGCACGGTGGCACCCTCAGCTTCTGCGCGTGGCCCCTCCCTTGCTGTGGGAGTCCCCTTCTGTGCTGACCCACGTGCACTTCTGACAGTGCCATCGTGGACACATCACTGATCATCCCTAAGCCTCAACTTTCCCACTGTAGGGGCCAGGGAGATGGCTCAGTAGAATAAGCACTTGCCTGGCAAGCTCAAGGGCCTGAGTTCAATCCCTGGTTCCACCTAAAAAATAAAATAAACCTTTTCCACTGTAAGAGGAAGGCGGCCATGACATTTTTCTTGCGGGGCAAGCTTACATCAAGGGGTGCTGTGATGTGTTTGCGAGAGTCCTGAGTGTAGATGCTACCACGTCCTAGCAGAAGGAGGAGGCAAGGCAGTGCTTCCTTCCCAGTCTGCTACTACACGAGGCACTCCTGAGGACAGTGGCTCCTAGACCCTGTGCTGTGGGTAAGCAGACCCAGGCAGCCACTCCTGCCTGTGTTCCTGCTCCTGCCTCAGGACAGATGGGAATAGAACAGGTGTACCCACAGGGCTGTGGCCACGCCTGCTGGAGTGCAGCACCTATGGCTGGGCTGCCCTCAAGGGAGCGAGGCTGCTGTGCTTTGAATGTTTGATGCCTCCTAGACTCATGTGGACATTAAATCATCGCTGTAATAGTATAAGAAGTGGGGACGGTTAAGAGCTCACTGGGCTCCACCGTGATGAACAGATTGATGATGGTGTCCTTAGGGACACTGGTCATTATAAAAAGGCAAGCTGACCCCACCACCACCACACTTCTTGTGTCACCAGCTGGCAGGCCCTGGATCTGGATGTCCCAGCCCCCTGGAACCATAAGCCAGCATGTCGCTGTCTGTGATCAATTACCGAGCTTCAGATACTCCATCCAGCAGCAAAAAGGGAAGAAAGCAGACGCTTTACCCAGGAAGGTGGCAAAGGATTGGTCCCCTCACAGAGGTTGAAGGGAAGCAAGAGCATCCCTCCCTGAAGGGTTCCTCAGTCTCAGAGTCGGAACGTCACCTCAGGAAACATGGGATGGAGGACGGACCTGCTTGAGAGTCAGCGCTTCCTGGGCAGATGCACCACATAAAGGCGGGAGAGCTGGGCCGCCCCTGTGGCTCCTGGGCTGTGTGGGGATGGACTGTCCTTATGCCCCCTCTCCTGAGCTTTGAGTTAGACAGGAAGCCGTAGTTGAAAATGCGAAGGATTTCTAATAACTGAAAATGATTGGAAAAGAACAGTAAGATCTGCCTGAGATGTCAGTTGGTGGTGGAAAGTGGAATTTGACAGAGTGTGGCTGAAGGCATTGACTGGAGAAAATGCTGCATAAAACCACTTTACGTCTGTTCCCCTGTGTCTGACACTGCTGAGCACACCATCAAGCGCTTGGTCACCCACCACTGGTCTCCCTTGCTCCCCTGCTGGG
Source organism: Ctenomys sociabilis (assembly GCA_004027165.1). Lineage (NCBI taxonomy): Eukaryota > Metazoa > Chordata > Mammalia > Rodentia > Ctenomyidae > Ctenomys > Ctenomys sociabilis. Next base: position 49,238 of record PVKA01013314.1, on the reverse strand, counting down.
GTGGGGGGAAGTGCTAGGGTTGGTTTCCAAGCACCTTTTTTTTTTTTTTTTTTTTTTTTTGTCTTTTTGAAACAAGGTCTCACTGTGCAGTTCAGGGTGGCCTTGAGCTCACTTTGTAGCCCAGGCTGGCCTTGAGCTCCAAGTGATCCTCCTACCTCAGCCTCCCGAGTGCTGGGATTACAGGTGTGCACCACCACATCCGATTTCAAAGCATCTTTTCTCCCCCAAGGGAAGGAAAGAAAGAAAGAAAGTGCAAGGAGACCCGTAGGCCCCACATACGCTGTTTTATGCTTTTCCTTCCTGGGGTGCCCGTGAGTGAGGCGCACCTGCAGCTGCCTGGTTTCAGGTTCACAAGGTTTCAAGCGCATGGGCCTGAGTTCAATCCCCAGTTCCACCAAAAACAAAACAAAACAAAACAAAACAAAACAAAAAAATCCCTTAGAGGTTCCCAAAGTTTCAGTCGGGATCTATACTTTATGGAATTAAAAACACAGCTCAAAGGAGAAGCGCAAAGGAGCCCAGAAGAGTCAGCCTTCTGGAGTGTGGACACATCCTGAGGCACAACTTGGAAGGCCTGAGGTCTCATTCTGGCACTCGGTCTGGTTGGCCCTGTGGTGCCGGGTGTCTGCGAGGGCATCTCGGCAGCACAGTGTGGGGCAAAGCCCTCTGCTCTGGCCAGGGGCCTGATGGAGAGCCCAGGCTGGGATCCACAGTACTCTTCAAGAGCATGACCAGCCACTTGACCTCCAGCCAGGCTTTCCCTCCTAAAGGCCCCCCTCCCCATGAGACCACCTGGGGCCATGCTTCTGTATTATGGCACTGGGTGGCATTTAAGGTCTAGACATGGCAGCGCCAGACATTACCCCCGACACTTCTGGGTCCTGCCGCTGCTCCTCACCTTGGAATGCACCATGGGAGACTGGTTAGAACCATTTCTGGCTCTTGCCTGACATCTCAACACTTCGTTTCCCCTTCCCCTTTTCTGTGACCCTGTGTGTGTGTGTGTGTGTGTGTGTGTGTGTGTGTGTACCCATTCTGTTTGCACCCTATTGTGTCAGGGTTACTTTTCTTTTTTTGGCAGAACTGAGGATTGAACTCAGGCCCTTGTGCTTGCCAGGGAAGCACTTATTCCACTGAGCCCCCTGGCCCCCAAAGGTTTCTTTTCTACCTGGAAGTTCCTCAAGGGCAAGAATCAGGTCTCATTACCCCTGCAAGCCCAGAGGTAGACTCAGTCACCTCTCAGGTTTGTGAAATTCCCAAGTCCTAGACTCTAAGGCACAGGCACCCAACCTTTGACTTTCCCTGGACTGAACTGTCTTGGAATGCATATCAAATAGGTAATATAATTAATGTATATGAGGAATAAGCCCTGGCTCTCCTCATTTTTGGTACCTAGGTTTGAACCTAGGGCCTTCCCTCTGAGATATATCTCCATTTCCTCTCCCCTTTTTAAAGATTTTGAGGCAGGATATCACTAAATTGCTAGATTGCTCCTATTGGGCTTAAATCTGTGATCCTACCTGGGGATAGCTCAGTGGTCTAAGTGCCTGCCTGGCAAGCACAAGGACCCAAGTTTGATCCCTGGTACCTCATAATGTGTTGGCCCCTGAACTGGGTGTGGTGACACACACCTGTCAACACTGGGGAGGCTGAGACAGGAGGGTCACTATGAGTCCAAGCTGTGTAGCAAGACCCTGTACCAAATAAATAAATAAATAAATAAACTCTTCCAAGCCCCCTAATTTGTGATATTCTTGCCTCAGCCTCCCAGAGTTCTGGGAGTATAGGCATAAACCACCAAGCTTGGTTCCTTTTTAAAATATGTTTTATGGGGCCGGGGAGATGGCTCAGTAGAATAAACACTTCCCCAGCAAACACAAGGGCCTGAGTTCAATGCCCGGTTCCACCAAAAAAAACAAAAAAAAGTTTTAACTTAGTACTTTTTTTTTTTTTTTTGAGACAGGATCTCCTTCGATATGTAGCTTAGGCTGGCCTTGAGCTCGCCTGGTTCAGCCTCCTGAGTGCTGGGATTACAGGTGCATACCACCACACCTGGCTAAATTATTTACAAAAGAACACAACAAGCCAGAATCTAATCACTAAATAAGAAAACATACATGTACCCTTAATAATAGTAACGAAAGCCCATCTTTCAGGGCACGCAAGTGTGTCAATTGAAATGCGACTCTCGGGAACCGCTGCTTTCACCTGCCAAGGCGACGCTCCTGCAGATCATGGGACACACGGGGAGGTTTCGCTGGGCTGAGTGTGTTGCGGGGGCAGGAGGGCAGTGAGGTGGCACGCGTCCTGGGTGAAAAGGGCCTCTGAAAACCACACAATCGCTTTACAAGTTTTCCTCTTGCTTTTTTTTTTTTTGTTACCCTCCTTACAAATCCGCTGGCTCAGCCCACCCTTGGGCGGGGCTAAAGTTTCCCGGCTCTCGTGATCCTATCACTTGCTGTCCAGGGTGCAGGTGGCCACACCTGCTCTAGGGAGCAATGATGTTTCTTCCGACCTTTCCGCGCGGTTAGGAAGAGACAGACCCACCGTCCGGGTCAAGGTCAAGAGAGATCAGGAAAAAGCCCCAGGACTTAGAATTTTTTCTCCCATTTTCTTGTGGAAAGAGTTTTTTTTTTTCTTGTTTTATCATCTCACAGGAGAATATCCTGATCTTGAAATCTAGATGAATCTGAAGACTAATCTGAGGGCCTCGTCCTCTCCGGAGAAGGGTGGGGCCATTCGGAAAGTCAGCCGGCTTCATGCTGTGAACAGTGCTGGCTGAGATCTGCAGTAGTCACTTCGGGTCTTTTCTGTCTCCGTCTGCCCCATCCATTCTCCACACTGGCAAAGAGCAGTCACTAACTTCAGCCATGGAGTTAGAAGGGGCAGGAGGAATGGATTTCAGAGCTATTTAATGTGTGGCCTGAGACATTTGTGTTACCCTCCTTACAAATCCATTTTTATGCATGTATGTGTGTCTCCCCTCCCCTTGGATACACTCATAAAATATGTTTTTCATAAGGAGGTGAACTCTCTATTTAATAAAACTAAACATCTACTGTTAATGCCTACTGTTGACAAGGTCCATAACTTCAACAAGGTGGTGAAGATGAGACTTTTTTTATACAAAATTAAATTTATACAAGACCAGGCAGGGCTAACTGGGACACACATTCTGTCAGGGAGATAAGCTTATTTTTTATCTGCACTATAACATTCACATTACTTTCAGGACATGAAAATATGTCTCTCTTGGAAACAAGAATCTTTTTGAATATTAAGGATGTTTATTGTGAGTTAACATGGATAAGTACAAGAAATAAATTTAGAAGAGAGTCATTTAGGAGGCAGAATGGAGAGAATTTGGTAACTCCTAGGACTTGGGTAGCAACAGGAAGGAGATGGGGCAAAGAGGATTCAGAATCAAGGCCACAAGTCTGGAAAATTCTTTTTTTTCATTTAACCCCTTATTCCTCTGATAGCTATGATATAAATACAATCCTCATTTTCCAGGACTCCCCAGATCTGGTTGTGAAGAGCAGGGTAATCATAACACAGTGCATCAGGAGACCCTGCAGGATTGTGCCCAGGGTGGGCCGGGCATTGGGAGCCCAGGAAGGGAGCCCGGCAGGCAGTGACAGCTCAGCTGGGTGCTCAGAAGGGGAGGGGAGGCAAGTATCAGAGGAACAGTCCTGAAATCCCAAAGTCTGGAGACTGAAGCAGGAGGGCTGCAAGCGGGAGCCCAGCCTGGGCAATTTAGCCACTTGTCTGAAAATGAAAATAGAGACGTGGGAATGTTCCCAGACCCTGGGTTTGATCATGAAGGCAAGGGGAAGACAGGAGGTGGCCCAAGTAGAGGGGGCCTCTGGATAGGGGAGGGTTGATAGGGTAAAAGGTGAGGCCGAGCAGCACATGAAAAGCGACACACAGCCTGGAGAGCTCCTGGCCTTGTAACCTAGGAGAACAGATGGGCTGCGGCTGGAGAGAATCGTGATCAGATGCAGTTCTCTTTATTTACCTATTTATTCTCTGGGAGATGGCTCAGTGGAATAAGCTCTTCCCTGGCAAGCGCAAGGGCCTGAGTTCAATCCCTGGTTCTGCCAAAAAAAAAAAAAAAAAAAAAATACCTATTTATTTTTCAATTTTTATTTATTTGTTTGATACTGGGTCTTACGATGCAGCTCAGACTCAGTGATCCTCCTGTCTCAGCCTCCCCAGTGCGGGGATTATAAGCATGCAAGCTGGCACAGTATGTGGTACTGGGGACTGAACCCAGGTCCTTGTGCTTGCCAGGCAGGTGCTTAGATCGCTGAGCTATCTCCCCAACCCAGACATGGTTATTCTAGAGAAAGCAGATTTTGCCCTAGATTCTCCAGTATTCCAGACACCCCCATCTGGTCCCACTGAAAAACTGACTCAAGGATGGGTCAGGGTCTCAGCCGATCAAGATCCTGCAAGCCTAAACTAACACTCAGTGCCCAGACCTGAGCCCTAAGGCCCAATCCCTACCTGTGGAGCTGAGGCCACACGTCTTTTTTTTAAATGTGGAACTGGAGATTGAATTCAGGCCAGGGAAGAACTTATTCTACTGAGCCATCTCCCTGGCCCACACACTAGAAATAGAAATTATGTTACAGGTTCAATCTCCAGGTCTGCCTGCCATGCTGGGCCCGTCCTCAGGGCTTGCTGAGACGGCAATTGAGACCGGCCTGGCGTGGTGCATACCTGTAATCTCAGCACTTGGGAGGCTGAAAACAGAAGGATCACTATGAGTCCCATCTAGTAGTGAGGCCCTGAACACACTGTAGACCCTTCCTTAAAGTACAAAAAAAAAAAAAAAAAGAAAGAAAGAAAGAAAGAAAAGAAAAGAAAGAAATTCAGTTACAAGAGAGAAAAACATGTTCTTGTATTCCTATTGGATTTATACGTATCACTTAGAAAGCTTTCTTGGGCTGGGGAAATAGCTCAGCAGCTTAAGCTCCTGCCTGGCAAGAGCAAGGTCCTTAGTTTGATCCCTGGTTAAGAAAGAAATCAAGAAAGCAAGCAAACTTTCTGCTTTCTCTACTTCAAGAATCTAAAAATATTCATCTGGGTATTCTAGTACTGTTCTGCTTTCTTTCTCCTTCTTCTTTTTCTTTTTTCCTAGTTTTTTTTTTTTTTTTTTTTTTTTTTTTTTTTTTTTTTTTTTTTTGTCTTTTTGAGACAGGGTCTCACTATGCAGTTCAGGCTGGCCTTAAGCTCACTTTGTAGCTCAGGCTGGTCTCGAACTCACAGCAATCCTCCTGCCTCAGCCTCCCGAGTGCTGAGATTACAGGCATGCGCCACCTCGCCTGGCTTTTTCCTAGTTTTTTTTTAATGCTGATATCTATGACCCAAATGGGGATACTCTGGGTGTAAGGGTTGAAAGGGAGAGACAAGTTTCTGTATTCCCCTAAATCTCAGCCTCCCGCTCCAGTTGGTGTGACCCTTAAGGTTGAGATTTGGGGAATTCCTGTCAGTTCGGGTGAGAGGACAAGGAGGGAGGTTTGTCCTCACAGAAAAAGCAGAACAAGGCAGAAGGGTGGAGAGAAAGGAAGAATTGCCAATAGAGAAGGGGGTAGACTCAAGGAAGGACTAATTTTTGTCTCAGTGATTCTTGCTCTCTCTCTTTCTCAGTACTGGTACTGGGGATTAAACTCAGGACCTTGCACTTGCCAGACAGGCGCTTATGCTGCTGAGCCATCTCCATGGCCCTTGAGGTTCTCATTTTTCAAGGTGTTACAGTACTCATGCCCAAACTCAGTGCAGCATCTGTCATGGTTACTTTTCTCTTGTTTCTGGGACAAATACCATACACCCAAAATGAAGGAAGGAAAGGTTTTATTTAGCTCACAGTCACTGGCAGTTTCAGTCCAGACTCGGCTGGCTCCGAGGCAGAGTAGCATAGAGCAGCTGTTCGTAACTGCAGCAAAGAGTAAGAGAGCAAAGAGAGTGGAGTAGCTCAGGCAGCTAGCTGGCCTCTCTCCCCTCCTTACATTGTAGTGCAGAGTAAATGCCCCAGGGCACTCATACCCACAATTCCAGTATTGGATCAAGAATCAATCAGGGGTTGGGGAAGATGGGTCAGTAGAATAAGCACTTGCCTGGCAAGCTCAAGGGTCAGAGTTCAATCCCCAGTTCCGCCAAAAGAAAGAAAGAAAGAATCACACACTCCAGAAGCTGTCCCATGACTGCGTGAGGCTTTGGGGGGACAACTAGACACAAGCCATAACAGCGTCTGTGCCCAGTGACGGCCTGTGCAGGATGGATGGCACATCACCCATTTCTTCTGCTGACCAGGTCTCTGCCATGCATCCTGTTTTGGGCAAGTGTTTAAACCCCACACTTCCCAAGGGCATCATCTCTCTCTCTCTCTCCTTCTGGAAAGGCATCTGCAGGCAGAAGGCAGTGGGACTGGGGAGAAGAGCATAGTGGGGTCCAGCTACAAACTCCCTGGAACCAAGGTGCTCTCTGCATAGGCACCCAGCAAAACAGAGGGTCACATGGAAGCCATCAGGGGTCTTCTACTACAGCTTAGGTGACACCCAAAATTTAAAAACTAGAGGGCACAGTTGCTATCTGTAATCAACTGACTCCTAGGTGGGAGCATCGTGGGGGAAAGATGTGGAGGAACAAAGTTGCTCACTTTGTGGTAGATTGGAAGGAGAACAGGGGAGCAGTGGCAAAGAGAGACAGCTGAGGGACCAGGGGTAGTACCCAAGGCTGTGGCTCCAGGACCACCCAGACACATCCGGGAGGTGGGACTGCTCTGCTAGGCATTCCTTAACCCAGTGGAGTTGATGGATCAGGATTAATGGTCACACAGGGCTACTCCAAGCCTTACCCCCTTCCCTCTTAGTCAACCATAAAACCAAAACGGAGGAGAACAAATCAGTAACATAAGGAGCAAACAGAACAAATTGTAGGTAAGCTGAAATGTAACCACACTAACAAACCCCTGGGAATATTGTGATATTTTTGTGATATTCCACAATGAGGTACTATGGTTACCATGGTTACTTGTGAATGTATAAAAACCCAGCACAAAGTTCTCTGGTCATTGACATTCCCTGATTTTGTATTGGGTTGTCACCCGGTCAGCAATGAAAGCCTTGTTTGCTCTTACTCTTGGTCTCCATGAGTGTTTATCTCGCCGACTTTGCTGTAACATGGTAGACTCAGGTCTAACATTGTGTAACACTGTCCCTATTGTCAGAGCTGATATTCTGGCTCTCATCATGGGTTCATAGAGCAATAGTCATGGCTGTGTCCAGTTGTTCATGTGACACAGGCTGGAGCGAGGTACAACCTGCTAGAGAAACATGTAGAGGTGAAGAGTCGCAGGACAGCCTGTGTTTCTACGACTTAGGCCATGGCCAGTCAGGGCACACTTGTATCTATTAGTGACCCCTGGCTGATGGGTCACTATATTGGTTCATTTTTGTTGCTATGATGAAGTACCTGAGACAGGATACTTTTGTCGAGAAAGAGGTTTATTTAGTTCACAGTTTTGGAGATTCCAGGGCATGGTCTGGGTATCAATGGGGCTCTTGTGAGGAACGCAAGGCAGATGGCAGGAGGGTGTGCGTGTGGGGCAGATCCCACCACCGAACCAGAAACCAGGCAGAGACGGGGTCCTCCAACCCCTCCTGAGGGCACATTCACAACCACCTCAGGGCTTCTCAGGGGCCTTGCCTCTTACAGATCTACCACCTCTTAAAGCTTCTAATCCATAAACCCTGGAGAGACAAATGACCTTATGAGTGGTGCAGTCACCAAGGGAATCACTGTGAATGCTTTGCTTGGGGTCGGATATGGGCTCTGTGAGGACAGGAAGCAAGTGGTTTTGTTTTTAATGTGATATCCTGAATAATTAGAGCAGAGTCCAGCACAGAGTGGCACCGAGGTGATTCTTTGCCTGAGTGAAGAAGGGGAGGGGCAGCCGTGGCAGCGAAGGTCTCTCAAGGCGTCACCGGCATTGTTTCCCAACATGTTGGGTATGTGTCACCACACAGATGCCGTAGTTTGACACCCACTTCTCTGGGTACCATATGGTGTCTTTCCCTGCCAAATAGCTTGGGTGGCCTCTGAGGTCCAGGAGCTCAGAGCCTCACTGAGGCTGGTGGCTTTGGGGTGACTTCCCTCTCACCATCACCCATAACTCTGCTATTGAAATCTCTGTTTTAGGGCTAGGTGCTGGATATGGTAGTGCACACCTGTAATCTCAACACTCGGAGGCTGAGGCAGGAGGAATGCCATGAGTTGAGGCCAGCCTGGGCCACATAATGAGTTCAAGGTCTGCCTGGATTACATAGTGAGTCCCTGTCTGAAAAAAAAAAAAAATAGGAAGCAGCTGTAGAACAGGATTTGGAGGCAGATATGGAAAGGTATAGAGAAAGCTTAGCCTCTGGGCCTCAAGTCCATTTAAAAGGATTCAAAGGGAAAGGGGCTTCCAAAGCTTGAGCTATAAGGCTGGCTTGGCGGATGCCATTGGTCATGGGTGGCAGCCCTCAGCCCTGACAGGTGACCCAGTGAGGTTGATGTGGGTGTTTGCGCAGCAGCTTTGGACAAAGTGCACTTGGGTGGCACCCCCGCAAAGTGGCTCAGCTTCTGGGAGGCCAGAGAGCAGGGGAGAGGGTGGCAGCTAGGCCTTGGCCCCATGTCTCTGCTCACCCTGCACCCTGCCAAGCGTGTGGTCCTCCACACCCTCAGTTTGCTGGCAGGAGCTCACCAGCTCCCTGGTCTGCTGTGGTTTATGGGATGGCAAAACCGAGGCAAGTGGAGGAAAGTTCTTCCCTAAGCTTCCCAAGGGCAGGGAGAGAGAAAATGAGGGATGGGGGAGAGATGAAAGGCTTTTCTTCTTCCCTAAATTAGAACCATGCTTCAGATGAGAATGCCTTGGAGGTGGTGATAAGACAGAAGAGTGACTCGCTTTCAATGCCAAAGGCTGGTGTTTCACTGATCCTCTTGGTGCCCCTGCCGGGCAGAGACAGTGCTTTCTGCTGACCAAGAAAACCCAGCCCATGAAACAAAAGCTGTCTTTAAAACATGGTCTCTGAGAACACTGGCCTGGTTTTCTAAAAATGCTTAATCTCATGGCTCCAACACGTATGGTTGTTTTCTAAAACCATAAGCAGCTGGGGGGAGAAAACAAAATGTGCTTGCCAATTATTGTAGAGCTGTGTCTTGCTTGATCGTCCAATTGCTCCAGCTTTTGTTAAGCTTTAAATGAAACTCTCCAAGCCGTTTGGTCTCTCGGATGCTGCATATTTAATTCAACTGGAACATTCTTGGAGAGGGCCCTTTCCAGAGAGCCTGTGAGACTCCTCAGGCCCGGGCACAGCCACCCACCTGTGTGAAAGCCTGGTGCTCAGCCCCACAGGCAGCTCTGCACCTCCCTGGTTGGCTGTCATCAGAGAAAAGGCATCACCTGGCGTTGGGAGTTGACCTGTGCCCCTTTTCCCCACCAGGCCTAGGTTGAAGTCCTGACCTCCAGGACCCAAAAACTGGGACCTTATTTGGAAATAGCATCTTGGCAGAGATCGTCAGATTGATGAGGTCATGAGGAAAAGGCCTGTGTCCTTGAAAAAAGTAAAATCTAGATGGTACATGGTGGCACACACTTGTAATGCCAGCACTTCGGGAGGCTGAGGTAGGAAGATCGCATGTTTGAATCTAACAAGCCTCTGACAAAACTAAACAAAAATGGGATACAAATGAAGGATCAGTGTAGTGATATATATCTATATATACATACATATATATAGATATCTATATCTATATATATATGTATGTATATATATGTTAGGATAGATATAGAGCTACTTTCTCTAAATTCAGCGAGAAGATTCGTACTAATAGTGTTTGGACAGGATATCATGTCTGTATCTTGTACTCTGAATAACTACTATGAAGACGACAATATGCAATGTGTTAATTATTGTAACTGTCCTACTGACTTGTTTTGAAACTGTCTCATTGCTATTTGTTTCTCAATAAAATTAATTTAAAAAAATGAATCTAGCAGGGCAACTTAGTGACTAAGAAAGGCCCCGTCTCAAAATTAAAAATAAAAGGGAGATGGGGATGTCACTCAGGGTGAGGTCCCTTAGTTCAGTTCTCTGTGCTGGAAAACAAACAGCAAAGTCCGAACACAAAGACGCACATTGAAGGAAGATGATGTTGAAGGGAATGTTGAAGAAGCCGGTCCTCCTCACAGAAGGAGAGAGGCCTGGGACAGATCCTCTTCTAGGGCCTCAGAAAGAACCAGTCCCACGCACACCTTGGTCTCAGACTACTGCTCCAGAACCGTAAGAAAATCCCTTGCTGTGTGTAGGCCCTTGGTTTGTGGCACGTGTACAGTGGAGGCCACACGAAATCGAAAAAGCCTATGGAAAAAATTGCCTCAGTTTCCCCAGTGTGGCTGAGCAGGAACCGTGCTTCAGAGAGGAAGGGTTGGCATCACCCCACCCTCATTTCTCATGCTCCGGTGTCGCCTCGCCCACCCGGCTCATCCCTGGGGGACACGCTGGCCCCAACCAGGCAGTGAGAGCATTCTCCCCCTACGCTGCTCATCAACCATGGGGTCCTCAGGCTAGGGGACACTGGACATCTCACACACCTTCCTCGGTCAGCACATCCCTGAAGTCGGGCTGAATATCATCGGTAGACGACTTCTCTTAGCATAGTTGTACAAGGCTGACAGTTTCACCTGAGAAAACCAGAAAGTTCCCTCATGGGCAGAACAACACCTGGACTTTGGTCCCTTAGAGGCTGCCCAGGTGGACTCCCCACACTTGACTCGGAGCTGTGTAGTGCAGGTAGCTGTGTAGTGCAGGTACCCACATGGCAGGTACCCAGGGACACTTTGTGGGGTCGGGACTTCTCCAAGGCTTTTCCAGGTGGGGGATGCTGCAGCTTAACTTGGAGGGGACCCTCGGTGTGATGGGGACCACACATGTACATCCTTTGGAGGTGCCAGCAGGCAGAGCCAGCACAGAGGGCCTAACTGGAGGGAATCCACAGTGGGGGCTGGGGTCAGGGCTGGGGTGCAGGACACTGCAGAAGAGGCAGGAGCCTGAGTGACATAACTTTGCAAGCTGCTGTGCTCTGAATTGTGTCTCTCTCCCAAAGGCCTGATCAGTTCTAACCTCTAAGACCTGTGCACGAGGCCTTATTTAGAACTGAGGTCTCTGCAGGTGACATCAGGCTAAGGGGACATTCTGGAGGAAGGAATGTCCCAGTCAAATATCACTGGTGTTAGTATGGAAAGAGAAGAGACAGACACCAGGGACAGAGGTGACAAGACAGGCAGAGATGGGGCGAGGCATCTGTGTGGCAAGGGACCACAAGGATTGCCCCAACACTGGGGTACAGCCCCCTCAAGGCCTCAGAAGGAGCAGGCCCTGCCAGAGACTTGATTTTAGACTTCTGGCCTCCAGCGCTGTGAGAGAATAAGTTCTGGTATTTGAGCCTCACAGTTGTCATTTGCTGTGACAGTCCCCCTCATATGCCAGCTCTCACTCTCATTTCCCTGAGGTGTGTGAGGACAGCTGAGGTGGCCGCTCCACTTTCTGGGTGTGCAGAAAGGTCAGGACCTGCACCCTGGGCACTGATGGCCCCCCCTACACTGAAGATCAGCCTACATTCGGGCTGTCACTCACCTGCTAGACCCTGTGCCTCCTCCTTACCTGCAGGATGAAGGTCTCAGGCCTCTCCTCCCCACTGACACACCTTCCCCTGGGCAGGGACGAACCCCCATCTTTCTTCTGTTCTCATCGGGCCATGACGCCTGCTACCCCCCCCCCCCGTGGGAGTGTCTGGTGCCACTGGGAAGAAAGTGCCAACTACCTGGGGCCACGTGCCTCCCCCAGGAGCAGGAAGACAGTGACTGTAGCCTGGGGGCTTAGAGGATGCCCAGCTACAGCCTCTGCTGCCCTGTGGGGTCAACCCAGGCTATACTCAGGGTTACTGCTTTCCTAAGGGCTGCTCTGTGGAAGTCCCCAGGGGAGAGTCTCAAGCTCCTGCTGGGAGTGGAGGGGGTCAATGGAACTTTTGGGTGATGTCCAGGTTTCCCGGACCTCTCAATAACATTCTAAGCGGGTGGAGAATTCAGTTACCTATTCACCCACATGGAAATTGTTCACAAAAACATTAATGGGAGGCGGTAGAAGGCTCCGAGGTTGGCAATCAGGCCTCCGTGGGGAGTCCTGTCAGTGAAACAGTCTCTAGCTAAGTGCTCTCAGGCAAGTGGCTCAACCAGTAGGGGCAGCGGCTGCCCTTGAGCTACCTGGTGGAAAGGAGCTGCCCTCCTGCCAGAAGTGCTGGCTGGGCTGGTGTGACTTCTAGGGCTTCCACAGAGGACACGTGCTTCAGGGCTGGACACCTCCGGGGCTGTGCTGCCCCGAACGCTGGCGCCCAGGCCCAGCAAAACTCTCCTTCAGGCCTCTCTCCACAGAGTCCCTGAGTCTTCTCTCAAATCACCTCGCTTTCTTTCAGGTGGGAGACCGAGAAGTCAGCCCCAGATGCCAGCGAGATCCGCCCGCGCACCTGTAACTTCCCGTCCCATCTGCAACTCCCGCCTGCAGGGAGCCGCGTGACCACTAGGTGGCAGTAGAGACTGAGGCTGCCTGAGGCTGAAGCTCGGGGCGGAGGGCACAGAGCTGGGGTGGGAGGGACCCAGAAGGCCCACGGGAGACGAGGGGAAGAGGGAAGGTGGCCGAGCAAGCTGCGTCCTGAGGGTTTCAGACAGGGGGATCCAAGGGTCCCTGTGCAGTCAGGATCACTGGGACCCTGGCTGAGAACGGAGCGCTCAGGCGTCTTAGTAGGTGTTGCCTGGGCAAAGGGAAAGGTGGGGTTCGGGGCTCAGGGTGCACAGGGCCTGGGCTCGCTGCCCAACGAAGACAAAGGAAAACGTTTTCTTGGGGACTGCACCTGGGCTCTGCATTTGGAAGCCCCAGGCACTCCCCCGCGTGGTGAGATGTGCACACTGGGTCAGGGATACCAGGGAGGAGGACCGCAGCAGGTGGCAAGGGGTCCTCTGGGAGTGGTGGGTGGGAGTGCTGTGGGTGACGTCAGGGGAGAGACAGACACACACAGACAGACACACAGACAAAACAACACACAAGGCATCCTGGTCACTTTGAGCCATCTCCGTTATTAGACAGGATCCCTCTGGGTTAGTTGATGGATTTCTGGAAACTTCTGGAGGTGCATAGTGGTGCTGGGCTTGCAAACTTGACCATATGCAGTTTCCTTAAACCCAAATCACAGCCATCCTGAAAGATGCCCCACTTTCCATACTTGGGGTCAACAGTGACAAAAAGCCAAAGGGGAAAGCTAATGATGACTTTTTTTCTCTTCTATTTTTAGTCAGGGTCACACTATGTAGTTCTGGTTGACCTTGAGCTCCCTAGGCAGACCAGGCCAGTCCTGAGCTTGCAGTGATCCTCCTGCATGTGTCACCATGGCTGGCTGGTTTTCTCTTTTGTTTTTTTGGTGGTACTGGGGATTGAACTCAGCACCTTGCGCTTGCCAGGTAAGCACTTATTCTACTGAGCTATCTCCCTGGCCCCTGGCTTTTTCATTCTTAAATAATGACTCTAATAATAGCTAGTGCTTGCCAAGAGCAGAGGCTGGCCAAGTGCTTGGTGAGCTCTACCTGTTCTAGCTCTCATGTCTCTCCAGGATAGGATTAAAAATAAAATACTGAGGTGCAGAGAAGCTCAGTTCAGAAAATTTGGAAAGTTGGGGCCAGGGAGATGGCTCAGTGGGATTAGCGCTTCCCTGGCAAGCACAAGGGCCTGAGTTCAATCCCTGGTTCCAAAAAAAAAAAACCCCTCAGAAAGCCATGGAGTCTGAGCTTAAAGCAAGCTCCGGGCCTGTCGAACCCACTGGATACAAGAAATGTGCTCATCAAGAGCAGAGGTGCTTGACCTTAGGAGAGGAATTGGTGTGAGGAGTTGAAAGGAACCTTTTCCTCTTGGGCAGTGCTGGGGTGGAAGCCACAGCTTTCGGTATGCTGGGCAAGGACTCTGCCATGGGCTGCCTTCTCAATCCAGGACTGAAACTTTTATGCTGCAAAATGTATTTTTGCTCCAACCCTACTTATCCTAAAAATACCTCTGTCAAGCTTTATAAAAAGATTATTTAAAACCATTCAGGAATCCATGCATGGTGGTGTACCTCTAATCCGGGAACCTGGGGAGGCTGAGGCAGGAGGATGGCAAGTGGAGGCCAGCCTAGGCTGCAGGTCAAAACCTTGCTTCAGTTTTCCCTCTCCTCAATAAAAGTGATTTGAAAGATGCTGGGTTAAGTCAAGGATAGTAGGCTCCCATTGAAGTCCATCTGTGTCAGAAAGGAAGACAACAAAGGTTAGTAAGACTCAGGTGCCCAGAACTCTAGGAAATACTGCTCTACTAGGGCCTGGGGCATTCTGGTCACTTTGAGCATAATCTCTCTCATGCTCTCTCTCTCCCTCTCTCTTTTTTTTTTGTACTTTTGGGGAAGAGTCTACAGGGTGTTCAGGGTCACACTACTAGATCGGACTTGTAGTGATCTGCCTGTTTACAGCCTCCCAAGAGCTGGCATTACAGGCCTGCATCATCACACCCAGTCTCAATTGCAATTTCAGTGAGCCCCAGGGGCGGTGGGGCTGGCACAGCAGGTCCAGGGATTGAATCCCCGGCCCCTGTGCCTGCTTGTAGGTGCTTTAATCCCTAAGCTATTTTGCAGGCTCCTAAGCACATCTCTTTTATGTAGAGAGGATCTCACTATGGCCCACAAAAATAATGTTCCCCTCCATCACAGAGAGAAGCCTACTCCTGAATCTCGGGGACCTGGGAGTCCATAGTGACATGTTATGCAGGGAGGAATCTCTGAGCCTCGGCATTGTCCGGCCTGCAAGGTGTCTTTGTCTGCCAGCTAGACAGTTTGTGTGCAGTGTGACCTCTAGGCTCTGGGGTCACGTGGTGTCCACTGCCCTCTAAGGCCAACCATGTGCATGTGAGTAAAACCTAAAGACACCACGTCCTGTCAGCACCACTCTGAGTGTGTGTTGTCACACTCTGGCACTGTGACAATTAGCACCTCCTTGGGCAGGTGACCCCCCTGGATTGGACAATGAAGGTGGCCTGCTGAGCCCGGGGCCTTTTGCCCTGGATGGTTTCACCTGAGTCCTGCATAATGCTAGACAGATTTTTATTATTCCTGAGCTTGGGGGCTCATTTTTGTCAAGTAAACTTGGGGACTCTTGCAGTTTGTGTGGGGCAAAAGGGACTTGCAGATATCATTAAAATTAAAGGGCTTGGGGCTGGGGAAATAGCTCAATAGAATAAGCACTTGCTTGGCAAGCATAAGGGCCTGAGTTCAATCCCTGGTTCCACCAAAAAAAAATTAAAAGGCTTAATTTGGGGAGATTATGTCTCTTTATCAGGGGTCATGTAGTCACATAGGTGACATTGAAAAACAGGGAACCTCTTTCTAATGAAGCCAGAAGAAAAGGGCAGCTGGGCACAGTGACCCGAAGCTGCAGCGACTCAGGAGGCTGAGGCAGGGAGACCAGTTCAGCCTGGCAGTCCGAGGCCAGCCTGGGCCACAAAGTGAGACCTGGTCTCAAGAAGAAAAGAAAAATTAAAATACAGAAGAGTAAGGTAGACAGAGCCGCACCATGACAGGGACAGACAGTCTGGACAAGCAAGGGAACTTGGGAGAGGCAGGAGAAGGAACCTGAGAAGGTTCTGGAAGCAGAGGGGCCCCAGGGCACAGCCAGAGAAGAGCCTCAGTCTTTCAACCCCGAGGGCCTGAATTTGGAGATCAATGGGCAACATAGACCCTATACTTTTGGAGCTGGGCCTGGCTGATACTTTGATTTGAACCTTGTAAAAACAAGAGCACAGAAACCTGCCAGCCACCTGGACCTCAGATCTAGAGTTAAGACACTTGTGCTGTTTGAGGGCCCTTAAATAGGGCAGCTGTGGGAAGCCAATGCACTTCCCCCACGGATTCCTTCCCTTCCACACCCCAGACAGAACTGCAGCATCTTGGGCTTCCTGTGGAAGTGCCCAGCCTGGCATTCCCACGTCCAGGGTCAAAGTTCAGAGGTGCCTTTGAAGTTCTCTGTATCCAGGGGAGCTTTGAAGCCTACAGTGGGATGAAAGGGGACAGAAAAGATCTGCTCAGCCAAACAAAAGCTGCTCTGAATTCCATTGTAAAAATTCCAAACTGAGAAGCCTCCTCCATCCCACAGCTTGCATGGGAAATTAAAGTTGCTTAAAAATAATTATTTGGCTTTATGCTGAGTTAAAGAAGCCAGACATAAAAGAGAACATTCTGTGTGATTCCGTTTCTGTGAAGTTCAAGAAGTGGCAAAACTAACCTGCGGTGACAGAGACAGGAATGGAAGTTGCCTCTGGGGAGAGACTGGAGGAGACTTTCTAGCGTGAGAGCGCTGTTCTGTGTTTGCTCAGGGGTGTGGGAGATGCTGGGAGCTGCCTTTGTCAAAACTCATCATATCGTATCTTTAAAATACGTGGATTTCAGCTAGGTGTGGTGGTGCACACTTGTAATCCCAGCACTCTGAGAGGCTGAGACAGGAGGCTTGTGAGTCTGAGCCCAGTCTGGACAATTCAGTTACTTAGCCATACCCTCTGAATCATAATAATAATAATAATAATAATAGGACTTGGGATGTAGCTTACTGCTAAAGCCCTGGGTTCAATCTTCAATAATACACATGCACACGTGCACATGGAGATTTCAGTGTATACACTGCTGTCTCAAGAGTACATTAGGAAAAAATAATTGTTTAGAAAACAATCACTGGGTATTGTGAATAATCACCTGCAGTTTGAGAACCATTACTGTAACATGATCAAAGGCATCCCATTGCCGAGGCCCGTGATTGGGCCAGGCGTGGTCAGGTGACTGTATTCTGAGCAATGGGTGCGGAGAAGTCTGCTGAAGTACTTCTAGGAAAGCCTCCGTGACACTTCCTGGAAGTCGCTGGATCTGCACCTCTTGTCCAGAATGGCCCCAGCCACCTAGCTACACTGAGGGGATGCTGTTGGGGCCTTGGGCAATCTCTAGGAGAAGGGCGTGGACTGGGGACCCGCTGACATCAGCCTGCTCCCTGCCCTTTCTCCTCAGTTCCTGCTTTGGGAGTCAGCAAAGCCCCTTCCTGACTGCCTCAGTTACTCTTCTCTCGCTGCTGGGACAAATACCTGATGCCAAAATGAAGAAAGGAAAGGTTTATTTTGCTCACAGTTACTGTTGGCTTCAGTCCATACTCAGCTGGCTCCAAGGCAGAAAGGCACAAGGCAGAGGGCAGCCCTTCACCGTGGCAGCAAAGAGCAGAGAGCAAGGGGAGTGGCAGAAGCTCAGGCAGTTAGCTGGCCTCTCTCTCCTCCTTACACTGCAATGCAAATTACCCACCCCAGGGCAGGCGAAGCACCCACACCCACAGTAATCAGTCACAAACTCCAGAAGCTGCTCCATGACTGCAGGAGGCTTTGCGGGGACAACTAGACACAAACCATAACATTCCACCCCCGGACCCCCAAAGTCTCATGCGCACCCCTTTATGCAAAAGGCATTTTAGCCCATGTCTAAGAATTGCCAGAGTCCTAACAGTTTCAGCATTGCTAAAAAGTCCAAGTCCCAAGTCTCCTCTAAGATCAAAAGCAAACTCTTAGCTGTGAGGCCCTGTACAAATGAAAAGCTAAACACTTCCAACATTCAATGGCACAAGATCAACATTGCCATTCCAAAAAATACAAACAACAGGGAATACTCTTGGGACCAACACAAGTCCAAAATCCAGCAAGGCAAACATCAAGTCCCAGAGTTCCATGTGGAACATCTGAAACAATCTCTGGAAAATTATGAGCTCAAAAAACCTTACATGGCTCCATTCCTACAGCACTCTTGGTGGTAGCTCCCATGGCTTCTCTCTCAGGCCTGCTTTGTTTTCTTCTTGCATTTCGCTTAGATGACCCACATTTCTGGCTTTTCCAAACTTCTGGGGTTTCTACTGAATAGGCTTCTCCCTCACACTGCCCTCTCAGGGGCATAATGCCTGGTCTCCCAGGCCTTCTGAAATCTAGGTGGAAGCCTTCTTAACCTCAGAACTCCTGTATTCTTCAAGTGCTTAAAACCAGTGCACATGGAAGATGCCAAGGTTTGCTGCCAGCTGGAGCAGTACCCAGGCTTTCTTCTCTCCTGGCTGTAGGGGCCAAGTGTCTGGATTGCTGAGCACTCTGACCTGATTCTAAGGAATAAACTCTCCATGCCAGCGCCATTCTGGAACCTGGTTGGCGGCTTCCACCATTCTGGAATATTAAGCTCTGTTGCTTTCTCCTCAGATTAAAGTCCCTCACCCTTGCGATTCTGAGGCTGCAAAGGCTGAGAACCTGCCACTTCCTGTGATGCCCTCAGACCATTGTTTCCATTTTCTAATTTCTTCCCTGCAATGGAAATCCTCTCTGCTCTATCTTTGCATTCCATGGCTTTATTGGTGCTTCCTTTTTTGGACAAACTCTCAACATTTTAAATCACCCTGCTGGGCTCTTTGCTCTTGACTCTCAACATATATCTGACTAAAAGCGCCCCAACAATAGCTATGCCACTGCCGCAATATTTGGCTGCTTTGAGATTCCGTTTGTCAGATTAATCAGCCTGCCATGCTTAATCTCAGTATCAGGTAAGGTCTCTGGACATGAGCAAAATGTAGACAAATTTTCTGCAAAGCTGTAAAACTAATGATCCAGAGTCCAACAACCAATGTAGTCTTTCTTTCCAGCAGAAACCTCCCCAGGCATGTCTTTACAGGCAGGTTTTCTGTCAGCCTTCTAGAACAACTGAAGCTGTTCTAGCACTTCTCTTGTAGGTGACATCTATGAACCTTTCTCATCTCTTCCCATAAGCCATTCCCAAAAGTCTGTAATGCTGCTGGTCAGGATTAGTCACAGCAATGACCCCACTTCTCGGATATCAAATTCTGTCTCAGTTACTTTTCATTTGTTGCTGGGACAAATACCCAATACCTAAAATGAAGGAAGGAAAGGTTTATTTAGCTCACAGTTACTGGAGCTTTCAGTCCATACTCAGCTGGCTCCAAGGCAGAGAGGCACAAGGCAGACAGCAACATTTATGGTGGCAGCAAAGAGCAGAGAGCAAGGGGAACAGCAGCAGCTCAGGCAGCCAGCTGGCCCCTCTCCCCTCCTTACATTGTAATGCGAGTGACTTGCCCCAGGGCAGGCGCAGCATCCACACCCACAGTAATCACAAACTCCAGAAGCCGCCCCAAGACTGCACGAGGCTTTGCGGAGACACCTAGACGCTAGCCACAATGAGGGGAGGCAGCTGGGGCCTTGAGCAATCTCGGGGGGGGGGGGAAGGGACTGTGGACCCACTAATATCAGCCTGCTCCCTGCCCTTTCTCCTCAGTTCTTGCTTTGTGACCTAGCAATGCCTCTCTCTAATAAAGCCAAGCAATTCAAAGTCTTGGTGACTGCAGCCCAAAGTACCTAAACTGATTCACCAACCAACAGTGGCCAAACAGCATGGCAGATGCCAGGATGGGTCCCCTTCAGTGCCCAGCCTATCTTTGTGTTGTGTGAAGCTTTCTGCCCGTGAGGCTGGGATGCCAATGCTGGAGTGCAGGTGTTGGGGTGTGGGGTAGAAGCAAATCCTTTTTTCCTTGAGTCCAAATTTTAAGGTCAAAATGGTGAGTCTCAGGGGCCGTTTGGCATCTGACACCAGGAGTGGCCAATCCCTGAGCTGCGGTGTACCAGGAGGAGTGGCAGTTGGACCAGCCTTGGATCCAAGTCTTTCTGGGTCATGGCTGCTTCTGGGTTCACCAGGAGATGTGGAGGAATAGAAAGCATTCTCACAGCCCCCATGGGCTGGGGTGGAGAAGGGGGCTTTTGTCCAGTGAACCTCACACAGCAGGCCATTTCACAGTTCCCAGGAGAATTGAAAGAGATTTCTGCTCCTGGCTAAGGCTTAAGAAGACAAATAAACCCTCATTATTGGATTACCACCGGCACTTTCCTCTTGCCCCTTCAAGAGCAGGACAACAGAGTCTCCCAAGAGTCTGGCCGTCATCCAACCCTCGCCTTAGGGCTGTCTGAGCTTTCTGTTCCTTTTGGACATGGTCTAAAAATAAAAATAAGGTCCAAAGTCCTCAGCAAAGGCTATTCAGATCCCTCATGGTGACTGAAGTCATTTCTCAGACAAATATAGATCCTGGAACAAAGTAAGGGAAGGGGCAAGGGAAACTGAGGCGAGCCAATATCCACAATTAGACGCCGTGCTTATAGAAAGAAGCATCAAGATTAGGAGGAAGTGATGTGGGTGGCGAGGAATCATGTACGTGAAAGTCTGGCCTGAGAGGACCATTGGGATGATTTTATTTTAGATTGGAATAAAGCTCACATAATGAAACGGACCATCTTAAAGCGAACAGCCCGGCACTACTTAGCGCATCTTGCGTATTGTGTAACTACCACTCATGTCTCGTTCCAAACATTTGCATTGCCCGAAAAGAAACCTTAAACCTACAAAGTGGTCACTTCCCACTTCCTCTGTCATGGCTTAAGTGTGAAATAGCCTCCCTCATGTACTGACCTCTTGACTCAATACGGCAAGGTGCCGAGGTGGAGCCTGACAAGAGAGGGGAGTCAAGAGGGCCTTAACTTCATCAAGCGAACTGATCCACAGGTGAGTTCCTAGCTCTGTGGGATGGAACTCCCTCCTTTATTGGGAGGTGGGACCTGGTTAGATGAGGAGGCTCACTGGGGGGGGGGTGCTTTTGAACCCTCCTGCAATGGTGTTTCTGCCTCGGCCTCAGGTCTAAAGCAATGAAGCCAGCTGACCATGGACTGAACCCTTTGAAACTGTGAACCAAAATAAACCCTTCCTCCTTTAATAAGCTGTTTATGTCAGGTGTTTTGTCACAGTGACACAGAGCTGACTAACACATTCCCCTTTCCGAAGCAGCCACCGATCTGCTATCACTGTGGATTTGTCTAAGCTAGATGGTCTCCTACAGGTGGAATCAGACACATGGTCTCTTGGTACGGTTTCTGTCCCCTAGCATTATGTTTTCACAGTGATCACAGTGGCTGGATAATGGTTCCCCACTGTAGTGGACACTGTGTCGACTTGAGAAGTTTAGAAGTTTAATTAAGTGACCCAGCAGAGAGCCAGGGTTCTTAGTTTGTAAATATCCCCATCCTGTACAAGAGGAGGCTGTGGACACTGTGAGTTCTACACCCCCATCCCCTGGGTAGTTTGTTTACAAGATAGGCAGGAGAGAGAAGTGGCGGCTGCTGTCCTTCCCTGTGCTCTTTGCTGCTTCCTGCTGCTGTTAACTGCTGCCCTCTGCCACATGCCCCTCTGCCTGGGAGCCAGCTGAGCATGGACTGAAACCTCCAGTAACTGTGAGCTAAATAAACCCTTTCTTCTTTCATTTTGAGTGTCAGGTGTTTGTCCCAGCAATGAATAAAAAGTAACTAAGACACCTACCTTATGTTTGCACATTTGTCTCTCATGTTCTCTCTTTCTCCCTTCCTCCTTTCCTCCTTCCTTCCTTCCTATCTTCCCTCCCTTCCTTCCTTTCTTTCTTACATCCTTTCTTTCTTTCATCTTTTTGAGACAGGGTCTCACTATGCAGTTCAGGCTGGCCTCAGATTCACTTTTAGCCTAGGCTGGTCTCAGACTCACAGTGATCCTCCTGCCTCAGCCTCCCAAGCACTGGCATTACAGGCCTGCACCACCACGCCTGTCTTGCACATCCATTCTTGATGGACTTGGGGGTTGTGCTGCCGTTGTCCATCGGGAATGGCATTGCTGAGGAGGGGCACATGCATGTGTTTGTTTTGGGTGCTTCCAATTCTTTTAGAAAGACACCTAGGGAGGATAAGCTCTTGTAGGGTGAGGCTAAGCACGGGAACACACAGGTATTCACATGTGTGCTTGCCCACACATGTAAACATGTGCAACGAGACACCACAGATGGGAGTTTGGGAGAGTGTTACTAATCTTATGCTCCTCATCAGGGTACAGCAGGCAAAGGAGCTGGAGTAGTGGGAGCCCCGTGGATCCCATCACACAGCCTGCTTACTTAGTAAGAGCACAGCTGTCCACAAGTCACAGTGCATGTAGGAGCTAGGAACAATGCAGTATACTCAATATCTTCAGGGGATAATGGCCTGGTTTAGGGGATTCTATAATCAGTAAAGGTGGAGGCAGCTATGTAACACGCAGTACGATCTCTCCCTTCTTAAAATTCTGTGTGCACAGAAATCCAGGGAGGAGGTGCAGGATAGCATCACAGGCTGTATTTTCTTTCCATGTAATTTGGTATTTTGCAAATTTTCTACTTTGAAGTGTGAGGAGGATTAAATGAGTTAACATAGCTGGGAGCTCAGAGCAAAGCTGGCCGCCTAATAAGTGCTACATAGGTATGCACTCTCATTAGAACAATTTCTGCTATGATCAGAAATTTTTTAGAAAAAAAATGCCTCCTTTTGCTCTTTCTTAAGATGGGAGCTCACTGCCTCTGAAGGGGCATGGGTTGGCAGGGCCTGGGAGGGAGCCACTGACCCCACGGATGTTCCTGTCCCCGGCAGTTGGGGCCCCTTCAACCTGCACACCCTGCACAGAGGGCTTGGATGGTCCCTGGAGGATGGATGCTCTGAAAGGCAGAGCTGGTCCAAGGTGACTCTGAAGCACTGTAAAAGCGTTCTGTTCTTGGGGATTCAAAGGGCTTTACTGGGTAAAGCGCCCAAATCAGCTTTCTTCTCTCAATATCCAGCATGCTGGGAGGAGGAGCAGAAAGAGGAGGCAAAGGAGAGGAGGAAGAGGTGCTGGAGAAGGAGGCGGTGGTAATGGAGGAGGAGGAGGAATGGAAGGAGGAGGAGGAGGAGCAGAAAGAGGAGGAGAAGGAAGAGGAGGAGGAGGTTGTGGAGGAGGAGGAAGAGAAGGAGGAGGAGGAGGAGGTGGTGGAAGAGGAGGAGGAAGAAGAGGAGGAGGAGGAGGAGGAGGAGGAGGAGGAAGAGAAGGAGGAGGAGGAGGAGGAGGAGGAGGATGGGGTCAGCAGAGACCAGGAGGGGCCAAAATTTCCTCCCAGCTTCCCATCCCCCTTTAAGGTTCTTAAAGACCTGAGGACCCCAGGTATCCCAAACACTGCATCTGTGTGGCTTTGCCACAAGGGGGCGCTCCGAGCACCACAAGGTGCTTCAGTGTGCAACCTAAAAAAAGAAAAAGGGAGATCATGTTTTCCTTCTGGCAAGGGCCACGGAGCATTCCTGACGCGGGCTGAGGAGGGGACAGGAAGTGGGTCTGGATAATTTCTGTCTGCCAGGGCTCAGCCAGGCCCCAAGGATGGAGGGGATGCCATGCTGCAGCGGGCCTTGGCTGTCCCTGCCAGAGCAGTAGCCTGTGGTGTAGTGTCAGTGCTGAGGGCAGGAAGCAGGACTTGGAGCACCCCCAGCTCCAGCAGGGGTGTCCAGGGGTCTCTGAGGGCAACTACTGAGGAGGAGCAGGCAGGGCAATTCTTCTGGGAAAGCCTGCAAATTAGTGTCGGCTTGGGCAGCGGAGGGAGCTGTTTGGGCCTCCTGCCTTGCAGGGCTGAAGACTGGAATGTGTGCATGTGTGTGTGTGTGTGTGTGTGTGTGTGTGTGTGTGTGTGTGCACGCGCGCGCGCGTGCATGTTGTATCAGTGTGCGCAGCGTACCTTCACAGCACAGGGATCAGGGCTATTGCTGCCCCGGGCTTTTTGAGTGAGACTTGGTCTCAGCCCTGCTGTCAGACATGGAGCTGTGCTTAGAGCTGTGAACGCAGGTGTGCACCTGTGTGTGCACACGCACGAGACACACAGAGGCATGTACACACAGGCACTCACAGACCACAGATAGGTCCACACACCAACACTAGTGCTCACACACAAACTCATGCACAAGACACCTATACACGCAGACGCCTGCGCACCCTCATACCCTCACTGGTCACAGCAGACATGACAAGGCACTCCACGATTAACACAAACCTTATCTAGAAGCCCCTCCTAGCTGCCAGCCTTCTTGTTTCCCATGACGGCCTCCCATGTAGTGATGGAATCAGAAAGTCAGTGGCTGCGTGTGGACAGCAAGGGCCCCACATGGCACTTGCTCCTACAGGGCCTGGCTGGGCTTCCTTGACAGCTCAGCAGAGCAGAGGATCTGTACTGGAAGAAACAGCTGTAAGGTCAGGCTGAATGTACTGTGGATTCTGGCACAGTGGGGAAACAGCCAGTGCCCCAGGGACAGGGAGAGGAGGCAGGTGGCCCGTCCCCAGGGGACCACCTGCCTAGTGCTCTGCCCCTTGCTGCCTGACAGAGCCAGGGTCTGAGCCTGGCTGTGTTCTGAGACCTTTTGGCCTTGAAGCATCTCTGGAGGGCTTTACCTCTCTGGAGCACTGTGGGGCCCTCAGCCTGGGAGGTTCCTGGGAGCATGGCTCGGGGGCCTGGCTCTCCTCCTGGCCAAGTGCACACCAGCCTGGGCCCCTGAGAATTTTCCAACTGTTCTCCCAAACTCTTCTCTTGGGCCCTGCACATTATCACCCTCCACCCCGGGCTCTGGGTCTGTGTGCTTGCACAGCTGTGGTCTGAGTGTGTCCCTGAAGTTCACATGCTGGAAGGTGACCTCTTAAGTAGCATGCTGATGGCTCTGCACACGTGGAGGGGCAGCTTCCCTCGCACAGGAGCAAAGTGGCCACCATGGGCTGGGTTAATGATGAAAGGACTGGTTCCACCGTTTTCCTGTCTGTTTCTGTCTTTGCCTCTCTCTCAGGCTCTTCAGCCCAGGCACAAGTTCCTCATGAGATGCTGGCCCTTCGACCTTGGATTTCCCAGCCCACAAAATTATGAAAAATAAATTACTATTTTTGATAAATTATTTGTCTGAGCCATTCTACAACAGCGGTGCAGATGGACAGACCCCACGTGTGTGTACACATGCACACACTCACACATGCTTGCTCTGAGGTCTTTCTCTCTCCTGGCTTCCAGAATCCCACAGCCCTCGGGTCCTAGCCTCCTCTGGGTGTGACCGTCCTCTATTCCAGTGATCCACTCATGTTGTTTTTAAAGACCCAGACAGCCCGCACATGCCTGCCCCCTCATCTGTCTGCCCACCCAGTCTTGCAAAGGGCTTTGGGTAGGGTGAAGGGAGGACACCCTTCAAGGGTTCTGTGCCTGGGTCCCCCTAAGGGGGCATGTGATGGAGGTGACTGTCTTCCAGGATCCAACTCCTGCATGGGCTGGGTTGTGGGTCCGGAAGGAAGGCAGAGTCAGGAGAACAAGCTGACCATTGTGGAGGGAGAAAGGGAAGGGGGCCAGAGGAGAGAGTAGTGGCGTGTGGGTGGGGTGGTGGCCGGTGACGGCTGGGAGTGCAAGGTCAGCATCACACTGTCCTTGGGCCTCCGAGAGCTGAGGGGCTGGCCAGACTCTCGCCTGGGTATCTTCAAACCTGAGCTGTTCACATCACAGGGGCTGCTTTCTGACTGAAGAAACCAAGTGTGTGTTCCAGATGGAGAACTGGAAGATGCATATTGCAGGTGGGAAGCAGCCAGGAGGAGCCCAGCTTTGTTCTGCAGAGATTCAGCGAGCATAGGACCCATGCTGGCTGGGGGCTTGGCAGCGATGGAAGATGCTGTGGTCTTAAGTCTGGGGAGCTTCTGGCACAGAGGTCACGCAGTTGGCTGCTGTGTGACAAGGGTGGTGGGGCAGGAGCCACCGGCAGAGACAGCGTCCTCTCTCCACAGGCTGCCTGTCTCAGCACCTTGGGATAGCAAGCTTCTTTGGTGGAAGAAAGAGCAGAATTGACACTTGATGTCTTATATAAACCAGAGGGCAGGTTGGTGAGATAGCTCAGTGGCCTAAGCGCTTGCTTAGGCAAGTGAAGGGACTGGGGTCCGATTCCCAGCACCACATGCTGTGCCAGACCCACCCCTGGGTACACTGATCCAGCCACCGAGATTCGGTGTGGTGGCACACACCTGTAATCCCAGCACTGGGAGACTGAAAACAGGAGGATTGCTATGAGTCCAAACTGCATAGTGAGACCCTGTGCCAAATACATAAAATAATAATAACAATAAATAAGCCAGAGAGCAGCCACGCTGCCCTGTAGAGGGTGCCACTGTCCCCAAGCAGCAGTCTGTGACCGACAGCCTGAGCCCGGGAGGCAGGAGGGCTGTGGGTGCCCAGCTGCTGGCTCCCCTCCCGTGCTGCCCTCCCCTCCAGCAGCTCTCCTTGGCGAGGGCTCAGGGGCAAATCCCACTCAATCTTGGTAGTGAGCCTCAGTTTCCCACCAGCCCAGAGTGTTTTGAACAAGCCAGTCTCATGCTCCTGTAAGAAACAGGCACCAACGTGCCCTGCTCACGCCCCGCAGCCTGCCTTCCACTGACGTCCGTTCACTCTGTTCCCCGGTGCCCTGGGCCCTGCATGGCGGGCAGCCCGAGTGTCTCCCAGCTCGCTGCAGCTCATTTGCCTGGGCGGCTGTCGAGTACTCAGCCATCCTCGTCCTCGGGCGGGTGGAGAAGAGGGATGGCGGCAGAGGGCTGGTGCTGCTGAGTAAGAGCCCTCTAGGTGTGGGCGGTGCCAGCAGGGGCAGGGCTCTGAGATGGACAGAACCAGGCAGGGCAGAGGAGGCTGTCACTGGGAGCCTGGCCTGAGGAAGAGGCAGAGAGTCCTGCAGGAGGGGATGGGGACGTCCAGGTGGGAGCCAGGTGCTCAGGCTGCGGATCTGAGGAGGGTTGAGGGAGGTTGCTTCTGACCATTCTCCATAGCACTGGGGTGAGGGATGTTGACAAAGCATGGCAAACAGAGCTCTTTCTGTGTACGACTCCAGTTGGGTGGTTTGATTGCTTATTTGTTTGTTTGACTGGTTGATTTCTATAGGGTCTCAGTCTGTGGTTCAAGCTGGCCTTGAACTCACTATGAAGTCCAGGCTGGCCAGAACTTGCTGAGGGGATCCTCCTGTTTCAGCCTCCTGAGTGTTCAGATCACAAGGATGCACCACCGCACTCATCAACATCACCGAGTCAGGTGTTACCATTCCCATTGCTCAGATGAGGAAATGGCAGCTGGGGAGGTGGCTCCTCGTTCCTTACTCTTTCTCACTTCTGAGATAAAATTCAACCTTGCATGTTGGAACACGCCTATAATCCCAGGGGAGGCTGAGGCAGGCAAGTTGCTGAGAGTTTGAGGCCATTCTGGGCTACATACTGAGTTCAAAGCCAGCCTGAACTACAAACTGCAGAGTGAGACCTTGTCTTTAAAAAAAAAAAAAAAGGCTAGAGAGATAGCTCAGCAGACTAAGCACCTGCCCAGGCAAGTACAGGGACCAGGCTTCACTCCATGTCATGTGGACCCCACTCTCAGGCATGCTGAGTTGGCCACTCAGTCTGGGTGTGGTGGTGCATGCCTATAATCCCAGTGCTGGGGAGGCTGAAAACAGAAGGATCACTATGAGTCCGAGCTGTGTAGTGAGACCCTGTACCAAATACATAAATTTTAAAAAGTCAATATAAATGTTGATATTCTTATAATTAAAAACATCAAGTGATAACAAAATGTAGCTGTTATTCCACCCTGGTCTAACTCCTAGCCCTGCTCTCCAAGGACAGCAACTTTCTTTCTTTTTTTTTTTTTTTTTAATTATTTTTTTGGAGGAACTGAAAAACCCTGGCAGAGATTTTTTTTTTTTTTAATGGCAGAACCAGGGATTGAACTCAGACCCTTGCATTTTCCAGGAAAGTGCTTATTCTACTGAGCCATCTCTCTGGCCCAAGGACAACAACTTAAAAAAAAAAATTAAATCATTTATTTAGGTAGGTATGTATGTATTTACTTATTTATGTGGTACAGAGACTTACTACCCAGCTCACAGCTTGGACTCATAGTAATCCTCCTGTCTCAGCCTCCCCAGTGCTGGGATTACAGGCATGCCCCATGCCCAGGTTCAATGGCTAGCAATTCAGGGGGCTGCACAGCATACAGTACCAGGGATCGAACCCAGGTCCTTGCACTTGCTAGTCAGCTGCTTAGACCTCTGAGCTATCTCCCCAGCCCTAAGGGTAGCCACTTTCAACCCTTGTAGCTGTTTCTTCTGGCACTGTCTCCAGAATGATGTCATCTATTGATTTACTGTTCTAGTTCTGGAAGATTTTGCTGTCTCTCTTCTCCCACCTCACCCCACATTCTTTCCCACAATACTCCTCACCTGGTTCTATTCTGCTCTTTGGCTAGGATGATCAGCATTCGTATTATTATTATACATGTACAGCCGGGCGTGGTGGCGCAGGCCTGTAATCCCAACACTTGGGAAGCTGAGGCAAGAGGATTGTTGTGAGTTCGAGACCAGCCTGAGCTACAAAGTGAGCTTAAGGCCAGCCTGAACTGCATAGTGAGACCCTGTCTCAAAAAGACAAAAAAAAAAAAAAAAAATTATTATACATGTACAGACATTGACTTCTCCATTCTCTGCAGCTTCTTGCTTTCCCTGGTGTTAATCATTGTCTTGATTTTTCATTTGCATAATTTTCAATTCAGTTTTTGCAGACGCTTCCTCCAATGCACTGAAAAGGTTTCAGGTGTCCACAGGCCTTGGGGAGTGCCTCTGTTCCGTTCTTTTCCTGGAGACCGCCTTTGCTTCCCTTGCTTTCCCTTCCCTCTGCCATCATTCTAGGACTTCCTCCCACTACTTTCCTGTGCTGGGGTCTCCCCAGATTTGCATCCGGTTTCTCCTAACTTGGTTTCTGTCCTTGTCTTTCTGGAGTACATCCTCCAGCAGCTTCCATAGGAGTGAGTGGGGGCCAACACTCTGGTGACTCTAAAATCCTTCCATTCAGCCCGACTCTGCTTAGTCCTTGTACTGGCTCCACCCACGACCCAAGCAGACCGAGGTGCCCCAAAGCAGGTGGGGTGCTGGGCCACAGGGAGGCAGGAGCTCTGACACTGGGGGCTCATGTGTCACAGGAGGAGGACAACTGGTCCCACCGTCAGCCTCCAAAGGACCCCCTCCTCCTGCACTTTCCAGGATTCACCTCCACTGTTCTGGCCTTGCAGATAAGCCCTGGCCTCCCAACTAGCCTGCTGTAGTGGAAAGCCCTGGTCTGAACATATGGAAGGGCTTCTGCCTGGGGGTCCAGCCCTGGGTGAGCCTCATGGTCACGGTGGCCGCAGGTCTTACACAACTCCTGATGTTCTTTTTCTACAAAAAGAGTAGAATCTTCTGCCCCTGTACAGGCAGCTTTCCTTCCTGGATCTCTTTCTAGCATTTATTATAAGGAAATGAAGGGAGAAAGCTCTGAGCTTGCGATCCAAGGCCCGCAGGGAGCCCTGGCTTCCTCTGGACCCTACTTCTCTTTGGTGTTGGTGGTGCTTGAGAGTGAGAGCACACCTGAGGGGTTTAAGCATCACACAGAGTTCGGGATTATTATCAGTCATGAAGAGAAGGAAGTCACTCCCGTGGGTGTGACTGTGTATTGGTTAATTTGTCAACTTGCTGAGATACTTAGGGTCAGTCTAACCAGCAAGCAGATACTATGTGGATCTGAGTAACTTTCCTCTGGCCAGAAGGACCCAGGGGCTCATTTTACAGGAAAAGAAGAAAAGCTTTAGCAGAGAGGCTTGGCCTTGGCTTAGTCCCTGGACTCACTGGAAGCTTCGGAAGTGCCTGCTGCCCGAGCCCCACCCCAGAGAGCTGAGGCAGGGGCTCAGGGGCGGGGTCCTGGCGCTCCTATCACTCAGGCATCAGAGGATTCCAGTGTGCAGCTGAGAAACACCTGCACTGGAGGTCCTAGTAAAGGAGGGGTTCTCTCCTGGGGCGAAGCATCCTGAGCAGAGATGTCCAAAAATGAATCACTGTTGGAGAGTGAGCTCAACTTGCTCGAGGGTGAAGGCAGCCCAGCTGGTCCCAAGGTGCAGGCAGGCAGAGGGCCTTAGCCTCAAAGGCCTTCAGTGCTTTTCCCCAGGGGCAAGAGTGGGCCCCTTGGGAGGCCCAGAGCTTCAGGATGTGACCCTGGGCTTCACCTGGAAAAGCCAATGGGAAGCACGTCTCTCTCGGCTACTGTTCTGCCTCACAGCTGCTGCTGGCATCTCCTTCCAGACCACTTCCTCCATCATCTTCACTACCAGTGCAATGAAGTATAGGGCGACCACAGCTCTGACAGCGCAGCTGAGCCACTGGCCCCAGCTAAGTGGTGGAGGGGGCTAGGGGTGCACTTGAAAAAGTCCAGGAGACCCTTGGGGGTTCCATGCTTTGCTTCAGTGGAGAAGGCAGCCTGGACTCTAGGGACCCCCAAGATGGAGCACAGAGATACTCCTCCATGAATAGATCACAGTGGGGAACAGTCATTTGGGCTCCTCCAGGGATTAGGGATGCAAGAGTGTGCCCTGGAAAGACCTTGTTCACTGTCTGGAGATAGCTCACTGTCTCCAGGTGTCCAGAGCTCTCTCAGGACAGGGCTAGAAATCTAGTCACCTCCAGGTCCACACAGCACCAGGCCTCACTGCAAAGCATCAGGGCTAGAACTTCAGGTCCTGACCACCATGAGCACAATATTCCAGGTTGGGTCTTTGTGCAATACCAGATGTACTTTCAAATGAGTAGTGTAAGGCCAGCCAAATAGCTCAGCAGATTAAAGTACCTGCAAGCAGGTGCAGGGGCCAAGGGTTTAATCCCTGGGCCTTCCATGCCAGCCCTGCCCCTGGGGCGCAGTGAGACGGCAATTGAGACTAGGCATGGTGGCCACGCCTGTAATCTCAGCTCTTGGGAAGCTGTAAATAGGCAGATCACTATGAGCTCTATCTAGCAGTGAGACCTTGAGCACCCTGTAGACCCTTCCCTACAATACAAAAAAATAAATAAATAAAATGAATGGTGTAAAGACGAAGTGTCGCAGAGCTGCCTAATTCCTGTAGGAAGTGGGCAGTCCTGAATCTGGGATCCCTAACATTACCTGGCCAGCTGCAGCCTTCACCAGAAGCTCTGAGGGAGCGGACGGATTCTGTTTGGCTTTAGCACTTGCTCTCTGTTGACCTCAGACTTTGGACATCGTTTCATAACCTGTCAAATGGGATAATAACTGTTCTACTTAACAGGATTTTGTGAGGCTCAAATGCAGTAATGTGAGCAGACTGGCTCCGAAAAGCACTTCCAAGGCATATAAACACAAGGGCTTATGTGGAGGGCACTGGCCCGCTGGCTCCGTGGTGCTGTGAGGCCCTGTGCAGGGCCCAGGATGCCCTGTGCATCTGAGGTTTGCGGAATTAATTGCCTTTGGAAGCTCAACGCGCTGTGTGTGCACACAGTGGAGAGGAACGGGGGACGGGGGACGAGGGGGGGCTGGCCTTTGCCTTTTATGGCAGCCTGGGAATATGAAACACTCCAACCCATCATTCTCAAAAAGCTTTTTATAGTCCTTCAGAAGTTTATGTCTACAGATCCACATATCACAGGTACTCGGCAAGACGGGGCCCATTAAATCATGAGCGATTGCAGGGGCTAATTAAATGCTCCTGACACTGGTTCCCATCTGCTGGGGTTGAAGCAATGCTGGAAAGTTCTGTGTGCTTTATTAAGACCTTTGAGTCCCTCCCCCCCATGGGGCCAGGCTCTCCTGGTTGAATCCTAGCCTGGAGAAACTAGGGCAGAAGATAGGTTCGATCCTTTACTGCTTTCCATTTTAAGACACAAGCTGTGGGGATTATTACCAAATTACTTCAGTTAATTAAAAAAGAGAAAAGCTTTGAAGTAATTTACTAGTGTTTATACATTTTGTCCTAGAGTGGTCTCGGTGGATATGCTAAATTCTGGAACCATGTGCCTTTCCCCTGTCACTGACAGCAAGAAGGGCGCTCCGGGAAATTAATTATTGACATTGATTTTCTTTGTCGTCAAATGAATCCCTCGGCAACTTTGAAGAATTTTGGTTAGTCAGGCTTGGAAAATTGATCTTGTGATATCTCCAAAGTAGCCCTTCATCTCTTTCTCCAGTGAGCACGAGACGTGCTTATTTCACATTTGTCATTAGGTTTCTTCAGGTTCCCACTCTCTCCCACAGACAGGCTAAGCCTTCTCTGTTAATTGATTTTCACACTGCACGCTTGTGATTCCAAAGCAGGAATCTACCACCCCTTGTGGGCTGCTTGCCTTTTCTGAATGACACGGAAGGACCCTTGACACATCCCAGGTAGCATTCCTCTGTCCACCTCTGGTTCACGTTTGTGTCTCCTTTCCGTCCATGGGCTGCCAACCCAACAGCCACCTCCTTGCAAGAGAGATGATGGGGCATGACAGAACGCTGCAGAAGAGCACCGTGAAGGGAGTCCTACCAAGCCTCAGTCCTGAGTCTCACCAAACAGCGCCATCCAACTTCCAACCCATCGAAATGCACTGCAGAAAGGGCTGTGAAGAACCACACTCTAGGTGGGAGGCTAAGGGGAATATAATCTTTTTTCTAACCAAGGAGCTTGGAGGAAAACTGGTTGGTTAAAAGAAATCTAAACAGACTGTGATGCCACATACTTGTAATTTCAGCATTCTGGGAGGCTGAGGCAGGAGGATCTCAAGTTGGAGCTCAGTGTGGGCAACTTGGTAACATCCTACCTGAGGAGGGCAAGGATGTAGCTCAGGGTGAAGGTCCTGGGTTCCATCCCCAGAATGTCAAAAATGAGAGAGAGAGAGAGAGAGAGAGAGAGAGAGAAGAGAGACAGAGACAGAGACAGAGACAAAGAGCAAGCAACCAATCACAAAATTTGAAACATTTTTTGATCCTGTTTTAAAAATACTTAAGGCATGTTGGAATGTTTGAATATTTATTGGATATTTAATGTTCTGAAGAAACTAAGATTAAATTTTGACACGTGTGATACTGAGGCTGTGGCTTTTGTTTTTGCTTTTTAGCAGTCTTGGTCTCTCAGACATATGCTGAAATGCCTGTGGATGATATGAGATTTGCTCACATAGGCTGGGATGGCAGGGGAGTGGGTAAGGCTTGAATTAAACTGACATTCCCAAGGCATTGACACTGATTACATCTAGAGGATGAGTATTCATTACATTATCTTTCTGTGCAACTGTTGAAAAAAAATTTCTATAATAAAAGGACTTCTAAGCAAGTGTCTTGCTTCCAGCTGGGGTTCTGGATGAAGACCACTGGACTGCGTAGAGTAGCAAGTTTCTCTGCGCACCATGGTCCCAGGCTTCACTTGCCACTGGTGCTTCAGGACCAGCTCCATGGGGCTCCTCTGCTCTCAGTGGGTATCCTTGGTGTATGAGGATGCTGTGGAAGCTTCTGGTTGCCTAGCAATGGTTGGCAGCAAATCAATGCCCTTCTCTGTAGCACAGTAGTTGCATATTGATTATCCGGGTGATTTGAGGATTCAACTCACTGGATGAGCAAAATTCTTTCCCATGTAATTGATCAGGACCACAACAGGAGTGGGGAGGCTGAGGGAAGACCCTGAAAAGAAGGGCTGAGATCAGGACAGGAGAAAAGTGCGGAGCAAGAGTGATCAGAAAAGGATGTCAGGGAAGTCAGCGATGTCCTGAGCCCACAACCCTTGGTCCTGCTTTCCAAGAGCTTCTAAAAACTGGTGCTCCTGATTCAGCACCTCTGCAGTTGGGCAGCATCCCCTAAAGGCCCAAGTTTCTAAGGGCAGCTTTGTATTCTACGTTCTCTAATAGTGCTCTGACCGTCCCTGTAACCGGTGAGTTAGCACAACTGACTGACATGGTATGGCAATGAGGCCAAAGCCCAGCCCTGAGCCTGGCACTGACTAATCAACTAGCTGGACCAGCTTTCCTTTACTTTGTCATTTTGTTCGATACAATAATTAACAAGTAACGGGGGTAACTCTGGGGGGGGGGCAGATGGTCAAGCTACTAGGAGGACCTGTGTAGTGGGACCCTCATTTCTAGTCGAGCCACTCCAAGTTCATGCTCTTTGGAGGAGGATCAGCAATGCTCCTTGCTGCTAATCTCATATTCAAAAGAACAGGAACTCTGCCCCATTGAATTAGCAAACCACTGCAGCCTAATGAACAATTCCAAAACTCTGTGGCATACAACTGTGAGCATTTATTTCTCACTCATGTGTCTGGGTCGGTGAAGGTGTAAGTGATCTTGTTTAGCTTGACGGGTAGAATCTGCACGATGTCAGTGGGGTGCAGACCTGCATGCCACGCCTTTTCATCCTGGTCCTGCAGTTGCTCAGGGTGCACCCTGCTTCTGTTGGAGGGAAGTGGGCCTGGGCTGCAACCTGCACACAGGTGCGTCTCCGATGTGTCATTGGCCAATACAAGTCTCAAGGTCAAGCTCTGCATCGGTGGGCAGAGAGTAGACACTGCCCACTGTGTACACACTGAACATTTTCTGGATGGTTTTTAATCAGTCACCCATCCCCCACTTCTTTCAGAAGTATTGGGTTCCAGCTTCAATAGTCCTAAGAGAAACATCAATGGGAGGGGGGCTCACAGCACATTCCAGAGTTCCATTTGCACAGGTGGCCTCTGGCTTGGGCCCTCCTGCCTTCTTTGCATCTCTGAAGGTGGCAGGAAGCAGGTAACCAACACAGGAACTCAGAGGCTGCTGGCTGCCATCCGGGGACCAAGGCAACCACTGGAGGCTGAGAAAATGTGCCTGCAGCTCTTTTAAGCTGTGCTATTTTGCAGCACTGAAAGTGTCTGTGTGTGTGTGTGTGTGTGTGTGTGTGTGTGTGTGTGTGTGTGTGTGTATCTATCTCTCTATTTATAGACTCCTGAGGGGGCAGGGATAAGGAAGGCCTCCATCACCGCCCGGCAAGGAAGGCAAAGAGATTGTCGAGTCTGTCAAGGATGTGTCGGAGATGCAGTCATGTTTGCACAGAAATCTCTGGTGCGTGATAAAGGCTGGAAAGAAAGAGCAAAGAGACTGGAATTAAAACACCGGCTGGCTAGTTACTGAATACAATGTTTTCAGGGAGGTGTTAGCAGCTGTTTAAATTCCAGAGCATGGAAGAGCGTGTCATTCTGTCTTCTGTAGTAACTATGCAGGGCTCTGGCTGGGGACTGACACGGGCGTAATGGAGAAGGCAAAGGCAAGTGCAAACACACCCTAGACTTTTTAGGTTGGTGCAAATAGTAAGTGGGTGGGGCCAGAGAGCTGAACCTCAAAGACCTGGAGCTTCTCCCCTCTCCCCCCTCAGCCCCCCAACAGAGATGCTCAGGCCCTTCTCACTTCCTACCTACCTGATGTTTTATCCCCAAATGTCAAACCAGGGATGGATGCCATTATTTTTGGAAATGGTAGCAAGGTCCTCCGCGGAAGAGTAGGGCTGTAATTAGGCTAAGAGGGGTGTGTACAAGGACTCTTTTTTTTTTTTTTTTTTTCAGTACAGGGGATCGACCTCAGGACCTTGTACATGTCAGGCAGGTGCTTACACCACTGAGCTATCTCCCCAGTCCATGTATGAGGACTTTTGAAGCTGAGGAAAAAGCAAGAGGAAATAAGTAAAACAAAACAGCAATACAGTACCTGTGCCCATGACTATGGGCGCAGTAACACAGTGACAAATGTCCTAAGAGTGAGTGGATGAGCTACTCGTGAGGGTGAGCGGTGGAGGGCAGCCTTCCCTGCTGGACCTGCTGCCCTACTGGCGCCTCCTGTGGCGGAAGCCTGACATCTACACAGCACTCATCCATTCTTGCTGGGGCAGCTGTCCTCTACAAGAATCCACTTGGGGACACAGGCACAGCAGACCTGTGTTTGGACCCGTGTCTAGGAGACCTTTCTCCTGGCCGCAGTAGATGGCCATAAGGGGCAACTGAGATGCCAGACACAGTCTCTGCCTCTGTGTCATGTCCACTTGCCTCCCTGGGAACACGATCCCATCCCATGAGCCGACCCAAGGTCAGGGACGGGGAAGCACACCTTGCCTCTCCTGCAAGCACTGCAGGTCCACAGCCTAGGCAGTGACACTGCCATACACCATGGCACCTGAGGCACACGTGCAAGTGAGTCATGCTGTGTGAGAGATGTGAAGGAGAGGAGGGATGGGGAGATGGGCAAGTGGCAACAGCTGGAGCCTCTGGGTGCCGGGTCAAGCTTGCACTTTGCCTAGGGACAACAGGGAGCCCAAGAGGGTTTGATGTGAATAAGCGTGTGCTTGGAAAGCTACCCTTACTGACTCTACAGGAGGAATCTGAGGTGACAAGATTGGTTGTAGTTCAAGGGACAGACACGAAATCTGTGTGTGTGTGCTCAGATTTCAGCCAGCTTGTGATCACAAGGAGAAAAGGCAGATGGCACAGACTTGAGAAATATTTTGGCAGGGAAAGCAGGACATGGCAATCGTAGTAGGCCACATGGGCAGCCAGAGTAGACCACCTGGGTTTCCAGCTGGGGGTCTGCAGGCCCCAGGCTCCTCTTGAGACCAGGAGGAGATGCTGAGGAGGAACAGTCTGCTCTGGAGTGTGAATGTGCCCCAGCTCTGCAGACACCCTTAAGGAGCCAAGCCTTGGGAAGAGGGGGCCTTGGGTGCAGGCCCTTCCTCCGTCTCTGCTGATGGGCCCTCAGAACACTGTAGCTGGTATCTCACGAGTGCTCAGCAGACAGGTGGTTGATGGCAGTCGACCCGGGCCCTGGAGCCTGCAGGGCAGGGGAAGCTCTGGCCTGGAGTCACTGCTTGGAGGACATCCAGATCTAGGCCGTCATGGCAGCATCTGGAAACTGCCTTTTTTGGTCATAGACCTTTAGGGAAGGGGGAACCGTCCTGGCCATGCAGCCAGTATTGCTCTTCCTCCCAAATCCCTTCTTGTCCACACCGAGATGCTCCTGCTCCCACGCCGGCCCTCCGCAGCCCTTTCAGTCCTGCCTGTCCTCTGCCTCCGGAGCCTGTGCCTTGCCAGCCTCTGTGCTTTCCTCTTGGAGTCCTCTTGCCCTTGAGGCTCTTGTTCTCGTCTTCCATGTCCTGTAACGCTTTTTCCTCTGCCAGGGCAATCTCGAGTGCCACCCATTCTGTGACACCCACTGTGGAGGAGGCGCTCCCTGCTGGTGCTTCCCACCCCACCCGCACCTCCTGTGGCCCACACCTGGCTTCCAGACACAGCACCAAGTGCTGCCCTGACACCACCGAGCCTCGCAGAGTTCCAGGGGCCTCTCTGCGAGCCCTTGCTCCCTCCCACTAGCCACATGGCTACCCTACCCGTCCACGGCTCCCTGCCAGAGACTCCAGCCAGTGACACTCATGACATGCTCCACAGTGCTACCCTGCATGGTCGTGGGTAGTGTGTGACACTCCCCACCCCTGCCCTGCCCCTAACAGGCTGCTGCCGGTCTCTCCTGTCCTGTACCAGGGCTTTAGTCATCTCTCGCTCTGTAGTGTGTAGGGGTCCCTTACTCACTGATGGGGTAACTGGGGAGGGTCAGGACACCACTCTGCCTGTCTCAGGCCTTTGATTTGAGCCTGTACCTTGGTTTCCCTCAAGATTAAGGACCATGTGGCCACAGCACTTTGCTTGCCCATGGAAAGAGTTCAGGGCAGGTGCGCAGACCAGACGGCTCCTTTTCCTCTCCCCTTTCTGCTTGCATCCACCCCCTCCCCAGTGCATTCCTCCAGACTCCCTATGTTGTACCAAATCAATGCTTGTAAGGTCCAACTCTGTCTTGCCTCCTGCCTTTGTCCACAGCTACCATGGGCTGGAATCCTGGACAAATGTACAGGCCCCCAGCAGTGCCTGCAAAGATTTCCTTCAGAATCCAACACCCCCCAAAGCCACTTACACGTGGTCTGGAACCAAGCCAGTCTCCTGCTCAGCTCCCTCCCCCAGCTCTAAGTGATGTTGAGTTTTCCTATAAATTAACTTGCTTGACGTCACACCACATTACCGCACCTTGAAATGTCCCTTTTCTGATCTGCAAGCAGCCAGCCCTCCAAGTGATGTCACAGTTTCCTCCAGGGACCTCTTCCTGTAATGTGGCTGATTAAAATATAGCTGACTTTGGGAGAAGCGTGCGCTGCAGCCAGCCGCGGGTGAGCTGGCGAAACCCAGAGATAATGAATAACGGTTTGTGGAGAAACTGATAATGCACCTGCTCCGCTATTGACTGGGGCTGAGGCTCCAGTTAATTGTGCTAAATTGCCAGGCTGGAGCTGTGTTCCACTGGGCTTGGCCACTGCCTGCCTTTTTCAAAAAATGTTCATTTGTCTGAAGTTGAGTTCTTGCTTCCGCCTCCTGGAACTCCAGTCGCAGGAGGTGGTTGCTTTTGCTGGTGGCCAGCAGCAGTGAGGAACACCTGGTGAGACATGTGCTGTGGACTCCATTACAGTGGGATCACCCCTCCCATGAGGAGAGGTCCCAGGGCCTGCTCTAACCAGATGCAGCATGTTAAGGGGCTTGTGTCAGACCTCTGACTCCTCAGACCACATGACCGGGAGCCTCTGCTTCTTGCCTGTGCCACTGAGTGACCCTCCTGTACCTCCTCCCAGCATCCTGGCATTGTCATCTCATGCAAAAACAAGCTGCCCACCCTGGGCCTGGTTCACCATGGCACCCATTGTATGGTCCTGGTCCCTGGAGCCAGAGGGGGGCACAAGGGAAGGAGCGACTGGCTCCCTGTCAGGTCAGGAAAGCTCCACAGAGGAGGTGATGCAGGAGGTGAGACACAAAGGTGGGCATAGAGGCCCGGTGTGCCAAGGGCAGAGAGAGGGCCAGGCTGTGCATGCCAGGGTCATCCTGCCATCAGGCAGTGAGTGCTCCACAGCCTCCCATGTAGGCCCAGGCTGTGGGGCTCTGAAGGGCCCTGACCCATCCCCAATTCACACTCAGGGCAGCCCTGAGATGCCAGTGGGGCTGGTCCCCTAGAAGCGACCCTGGAACCCTAAAGCCTGGGGTGGAGCTTCTGGCCCCATGCAGTGGCTCTGGGACACACCCCACATGGTTCCCAGGGCTCCTAGCATATACTCCACTGCCTGGACCTTTCTTCCTGGCTGTGTGGCCTTGGGCTCTGGCTGGCTCCTCTGAGTCTCAGCTTTGCTATCTGCAAAAAGAGGCAAAGCCTTTCTCATGTGTGGGGTCCGTTCACTTCTCCAGGGTACATTGAATGTGTGTGGTGTGCTCTGCACTCCAGGCCGCATGTTATATCAGAGTGACACGCAGAGACTTCTGTCCTTGTAACTTACACTGCAGCAGTGGGAGAAAGACAGTGATGGGGGGGCAGGAAGCACAATCCTTAACGTGTAAGCACTGAGTGAGCAGTGGGAAGTGTGGGGTGCGGGTGAGAAGGCTCTGATGTACAGCAGGGTGAAAGGCAAAGCTGAGAGAGGACACTGGATCACAGGCATGGCGCTTCCCAAGGAACTGGCCAGGTGGACGTTGGGGGAAAAATGGGCTTCCGGCAGAGGGAGGGGCCGGTGTAAAGGTCCTGAGACAGGCGCTCAGCGGGATGACACAGCAGAGAGCCCCTGGCAAGACAGGCCGTGCGAGGAGTCTCCTAGGATATTAGTCACTGAGGTGACTACACACACAAGCGCTGAGTCGAAGGGGCCTGGGTTCGAGTCTTGTCTCCTGTTTAGGAGCTGTGTGGCCTCTGTCAAGTCTCATCCTCTCTGTACCTCTTTGTGAAATGAGCATTTAATGTGGTTATAGCAGGTGTTTTCCCCAAGAGGGCGCCACGAATTCAGATCGGGCTCAGGTGGGGGTGGGGCGCGAGGGCTGGGGGGCGTGGTCCTGTGCCACCCGGGAAATGGCGCTGAGGGCCTCTGTTCGCTGAGCCTCTGCGGTCTACACATTCGTACAGCACAGGCAGGTGGAGGCTGGGAGGCCGACAGGTCCCCAAAAGTGGCCCTCATGTGCATGGTCTGTGAGCGAGGGGACAGTCTCTTCCGGGTGGCTGGGAAAGAGAACCAGCTGCCTAGCGCCTGAGTTTCACCAGCTTTGCTGTGGGTGCCCCACCTTCCACTCCGGCGTTTTCTTCTTTACAGCAAAGCTTGGTCCTGACCTTAGGACCCAGGGCTGGCGCTTCGTGAGCTGGCGTGGAGGACAGAGGGTCTCTTTGGGCACCTGAACTTTCCCATCTCCCTGACCAGCATGCCCCATCCAGGCTGCCCTATGTGGACTGTGTGCACACACGCATGCGCCCCCCACGCATATGCGTGTGCACATGCACATGGACACACACACACACACACACACACACACACACACACACACTGTGGGCCAGGCTAAGTACAGCTCCTTATAGGGAGTTCATTAAAGAGACAATCCCATGGGAACCGTCGTGCACACTTCTTGTCAAGCTTTTTATATAAGCAAGAGGCCAAATTGGGAAAACATGTCTGAGCAGACCATCTGTTTCAACTTGAGCTTTAAAAAATACGGTCACCTAGCAATGTCCCGGTGTCAGTGTCTAAGAGCCAGAAAGTGGCAGGCGAGTGGGCATCACTCGTGCTCAGAAGTGGCCTGTCCTCTCTGCCCAGCTCACATCACCCACCTTCCTTCTGCCACACCTCGGAGAGAGGCCGGCTGGCGACACTTTTTGTGGGGGTGCGGGTCCCCATCTGTGTTCAGCTGCCCACACCAGTACCCAGGAGTGTGATGTCACAAATGTGCTGCTGCTTTGTGTTTGCCATGTCTTTGCGGCTTGCCTCATGGCCGCACAAGGCTGGACGTGGGGGCACATAGCAGGCCATGGTGAAGACGTCCTTCGGGGACACCCTACCTCCCCAAGTCACGTGGGCCTCAGCTGTAGATGTCCAGTGCAGTGTGGACACCTTGTGCAGGGCAAAGGCAGTGGGCCCTGAAGGAGACAGGAGAGTGCAGGGGGGTGCAGTGACCCCAGGGGGGTCACTGGGGGCAGGGAGCAGATTCCCAGCACAAAAGCAAAACACATGGCCCCCAACTGTTTGGAAGACAATCCTTCCACAGACTGGGGGAGGGGGTTTGGGGATGATTCAAGAGAGTACAATGTAGATCTTGCCCACAAGCAGTCTGCAGAAAGGTTCATGCTCCTATGAACCTAACACTGCTGCTGCTGCTGTGAGGGGAGGCTGTGCTCCGATGGCAATGTCAGTAGCTGAGGATACAGATGAACCTCCTGCCGTACCATAGACCTCTGTGCTCCTCCTGTGAGGGGACCCCATTCCTAACAGGCTGTGGACCCCTGACAGCACAGCTCTGACTGTGACCCTGGCTGAGACTGCACAGTGGCCAGGGTGTGGGCTGCACCTGACCCTCTCATACAATTCCCTGCCCTCGGGAAGCTTTCTCTTGTGCTGCTTTTATTACTTGAATGTTAATGAAAAGTCCAAGAAGGGAAATTAGAAAACACTCCAGAAAGCTCAGCAAACTAAAGGGCTTAGACAAATCGCAGGGACTGGGGTTTGTTTGATCCCCAGCACCACATGCCATGCCGGCCTGACCCCAGGGCAAGCTGAGACATAGGCCATTGAAACTGGGCATGGTGGCACACTGTAATCCCAGTGCTGGAGAGGCTGAAAACAGGAGGGTCACTATGAGTCTGATCTGTGTAGTGAGACCCTGTAGACCTTGTACTAAATACATTTTAAAAAGAAAAGAAAATGCTCCAAGCACAGAATCCATCACAGAATTTAACACAGGAGATGCTGGGAAAATCTATCCTGGCATTTTTTCCCTGTGGAAGCATTATCCCATGAGATTGGCTTGGGGTCCGAGACACAAGGGGCTCTCAGAGCTGTGGGTCATGCTTTTCTGTTTAAGGATGCCTTTTCTGTCTTTACCTTGGCAAGGGAGTTTTATCCTGCACAAGTGTGTGGAGCGGGTGGTACTGGCCATTCCACCGCTGCACCTGCTGGTCCTGGTGAGGTAGGAACAGGCTCCTCTGTTCAAAAGCAAGAAGAGGGGGTGCTCCGTGAGACCCATTCTTGCCTCTACCATGGGGAGACCAACGAAGCCAGCCTTGCTGTCTCTTCTATGCAGATATAGTATTACCCTGTTCAGTGCCTGTGTCAGTTGCATCTTCCTTGGTGCCATTCACATCCTGGGAATGTTGTTCCTCTCCTTCAGGGGTAACAGGTGTCGCTTGCTTCATGTCTTGGCCGACTTTCCTTCTTCTGAGACACAGCACCCAACACCCATAACTTGAAGGAGGGGAGGCTTAATTTGGTCCAGTGTTTCAGGGAAGCCAGTCCATGGTCGCCTGGTTCCAAGCAGAGGCATCATGGGAGAAGGACGTGGTGGGGCAGAGCTGCTTACCTTCAATGGGCCAGAAGCAGAGTGGGAATAGTGCTGGAGAGTAAGGGGAGACATAGCCTCCAAAGTCATGCCAACATGAGCCACCCAGACGGTCCTAGGGATGTACTTTATCAATCTGTTAGGTAGTTCTGATCCCATGATGTTGATGCATCATGACAGTGCTCACACTCAGTGGCCCATGACAGCACAGGTGTTGAGGTGGCTGAGAGCCTGCAGAGGCAGCAGGGCCAGCCAGCAAAGCGTGGCCGAGGGAAGAAGCTACCAAAATCACTAGAGCTGGAAGACCGTGGGGAATCACCAGATCTAACAGGATGTCAAGAAATGAGGTCATTTTTGATCATACCTCATTGGCTGCCGCCCATGAAAGAGGACTCCAGAACGTGGTAAGAATGGTGGGGCGAGGAGGTTCAAAGCAAGAGGTAGGATTTTTGAGGGGGATGAAGAGCAACATCTTTTACTGTAAAAAAGAATTTTTTAAAAAAGTACACGTTCACCACATATTTCTTTTTTTTTTTTTTTTTTTTTTTCCTTGTCTTTTTGAGGCAGGGTCTCACTATGCAGTTCAGGCTGGCCTTAAGCTCACTTTGTAGCTCAGGCTGGTCTCGAACTCACAACAATCCTCCTGCCTCCGCCTCCCGAGTGCTGGGA
Organism: Ctenomys sociabilis; assembly: GCA_004027165.1. Taxonomy (NCBI): domain Eukaryota; kingdom Metazoa; phylum Chordata; class Mammalia; order Rodentia; family Ctenomyidae; genus Ctenomys; species Ctenomys sociabilis. The sequence continues at coordinate 6,313 of PVKA01013314.1, read as the reverse complement.
TTACAGGCATGCGCCACCATGCCCGGCTCTCACCACATATTTCTAACGCACCCTGTATCAGCACACCAGGCACTGGAGATTCACTTACTGGGCTGCAGCCAGGGTTGGAAGTGCCGCGCCACTCTGGAGGCTCTGTGGGAGAATGCGTCCCTGTCCTTTCTGATATCTATTTTTTATAAAATGTATTTATTTATTACAGTGTCTCGCTACACATCACGGATTCTTTTTTTGCGGGAGGCGGGGTCAGCTCAGCCCGCCCTGGGGGGGAGGGGCTGGCATGGCATGTGGTGCTGGGGATCGAACCGCGGTCCCTGAGAACTTGCCTAAGCAGGCGCTTTAGACCACTGAGCTATCTTGCCAGCCCCCTTTCTGATATCTAGAGTGACTGCCTCCTACGCTCCTTGGCTCTGGCTCTGGCTTCCACCCTCAAAGCCAGTGGTGTAGCATCTTCAGCTCCCTGTGCTGAGGTTCAAACACTCCCTGCTCCTTCTATTCACACCTCCCTCTGCCTGCCCCTTCTCCTTACAGTGGCATTTGTGGCTCACTCAGTATACCCAGGATCTTCCCCTCTCAGTGCCCTTGATTTCATCCGGTCTGCTGTATCCCTTTGCCATTCAAATTACAGTTACTGGTTCTGGGGATTAAAAGCTGGACGTCTTGGGGGACCATTATGCAGACTTTCTCAGGTATGACAGTATTACTTTGTGTAATAGTGATCTACTATTGTGTGACAAATTCTCCAAAATTCAGTAGTTTAGGGGCTGGGAAGATGGCTCAGTGGAATAAGTGCTTCCCTGGCAAGCACAAGGACATGAGTTCAATCCCTGGTTCTGCAAAAAAAAAAAAAATAATAATAATAAAAAAACAAAATTCAGTAGTTTAAAACCATGAGTATAGTTCATCTCGTACAATTTTTGTGGGTTAGCTGTTTTGCAGAATTCCTGGGCTGGGCTGGCTCAGGGCCTCTTGGCAGTTGGGATCAAGCCATCAACTTGGGCTGCCATTGTCCAAGGACTTGACTGAGCTGGAGACTCTGCCCATGATGGTTTTCCTCCCTGGCTGTCAGCAGAAAGTCTCAGGTCCCCATGACATGAGTCTCGCCATCGGTTGCTTTAGTGTCCTGACAAATGTCAGGACACTCCCCAGGCTGAGTGCCTGCGGGTGGTGGCAACTAGAAAGCCACAGTACCTTTTATACCTTAACCTATACATGCTTGCTAGGTTGGCCATGACAAAGACCACAGCCTGGGTGGCTTGCTCAACAGAAACCGCTCTCTCATAATTATGAATGCTAGAAGTTCGGAGTGTCCTCCCACTCCCAAGGCCTCTATTCTTGGCTTATAGATTGCCACCTTCTCTTTGTGTCTTCACAGGGTCTTCCCTCTGTGTCCTGATAGCCTCTCCACATAGGACACCTCTTCTTGGAAGGTTGGACTGGGCCACCCATCTGATCTTGTATTACAACTTCTATTATATCTTTATAAGACCAAGTCCCAAGGCGGGGGAAATAGCTTAGCAGCTTAAGCGCCAACTGGCAAGTCCCAAGTTTGATCCCTGGTACAAAAAAAAAAAAAGACCCATTTCCCCAGTGTACGCACACCTAGTGGTACTGGAAGTTACCACTTTAACATAGGAATGTAGGGGAGGGGACACAGTTCAGTGTGTAATGCAGCCTCAGAAGTGATGTACTTCTGCTGTGATTTGGGGGCCACACAAACCAGGGCTATTCAGTGAGGCAGGGGACCAGACAGGGTGTGACACCAGGAAATGAGCTCCCCGGGAGCCTACTCTTCCCCCTTAGGAGAAATTCTTACTAGTTCTTGCTTGTGTTCTGAGGGATGCTCTATGTGTGAACAGCCATGTGTGTACATGTGTGTGTGTTCTTTTTGCATATGCATAACTCAGTGAAGTTTGTAAACACACCCTGCCCTTGTTTTCTTTGCCTAGTAAGCCCATAATGAGCTGCTTTATTCTTTTTAGGATTTTACAGTATGAATTGCTGCCGTTTATGTAACCAGTCTGACAGATGTTTATACTCTTTCCAACATTTTGTTATTTATGTTATTCTCAGAATAATGCTGCAACAAATGTTCACGTGCTGTCTTCATGCCTTGCATGTGCTGCACTGTATTTATGAGGCCAATACCTGCATCTAAGTGACAAGCTTGGGTGGATGCTGTCTGATGGCTGTCGTCTTGGAGGTTTTGCTGGTCACGTGCCTAGAGCAGGGCACAAGAAGACCTGTCTCCAAGGTCTTGCCAACACAGCCTATGGGAAACCCATGCACTCCTGTTGATGTAATGAGGAAAAGGTTATGGTTCCATGTAGTTGTTATTTAATTGAAGCGAGATTTATGGGAAATAGAATTAACCGTGTAAAGTCAACAATTCAATGGCATTTGGGACACTCACAGGATTGTACACCCACCCCCTCTACCTAGCTCTAAAACATTTTCATCATGGTATATAAAGCCCCATGGTCATTTTTTTAAATGAATTTGGTATAGAGTCTCACTATGCAGCTCAGACGGGGGGTGAGCTTCCTGCTTCCGGCCTCCCCAGCACTGGGATTACAGCTGTAAGCCTGGTCCCTGGGCTTGCCCAAGCAGGTGCTTAGTCTGCTGAGCTATCTTACCGGCCCCTCCATGATCATTACGAAATGGCTCTTCCTTACACTTCCTGAGCTGCTGCAACTACCTGTCCTTTTGCACTTTCTAAGAATTTGACTATTCTGGACATTTCATAGAAGTAGAATCTTATACTATGTGGCTCTTATCAATGGCTTTTTCCACCAAGCATGGGGCTATCGGGATCCATCTGTGCAGGGCATGTGTGTCCTCCTGGATGAGACATTGTCGAGGGAAGGGACAAACGCCACTGAGGTGACCCAGGCATCTGCTGAAGGGCCTTGGGTCATTTCCACCTCCTTAGGGTTTCAATTTTCATTTTTTCTAATTGTGACTGAAGTTGAGTCTTCTCCCATATCTGATATTCTCCGGGGCCCCTTCCAAACAGTGGCTGGGTGAGTCAGGGACAGGAAGAAGATCAAGGATGAACTGGGGCCACCTTGGAGTCTCCCATCTTTGTCTGGGTGCTCCCTTGGGCCAAGGTGTCAGAGGAAAGCAGGTGTTCTCCAGGGATGGCCTGGTACTAGGGGAAAGGCCCAGAGAACTCATCGCTGAGAGCTCCCCCTTACAAAGCACTCACTGTGTGCCTGGACTCAGGCACTGCACAGCCCACTTCCTTGTGCTCTGCAGCAAGTCAGGCTGATGCATTGCTTCGCTCCATGGTGGGGGTGTAGACATCAAAGATGCCTCGAATACGCCCTTAAACAGTGGCTGTACAGCAGCCTCAGGACCGCTTAATGCATACACCCCGGATGGTCAGTACACACTGTGAGGGCTGCCCCATGGGCAGTCTTCCTCTTCATACTTCTGTATTAGGAACCTCTTACTATTTAACAAAATCTTCCAGAGCTCAGTAGCTTAAAGCATATTGTTTTGAATATTATTGTCTCAGTTTCTGAGGTTCCCGAGCCTGGGGTTGGCCTGGCTGTACACTAGGTGCTGGCTCAGATTTCCTTGTCAGCCAAGGCTACATTTGCCTAGACCTGCAGCCTCTGTTTCCAAGATGGCTCCTTGAACAGCTGTTGAATGGAGGTTTCACGCCATCTCCGGCTGTTGACCGGAGACCTTCATCTCTTGGTCTTCTTTCTATAGAGTTAATTGAGCATTCTTCCAATATGGTGGCTGGCTGCCCCAGCGTGAGTGATCCAAGAGACAGCAAGGAGGAAGCCACAGTCCTTTCATTACCTAGTCTCAGGGTTGTACATCACCACCCTTTAGCGGTTAGCAGTGAGTCTCCAAATCCAGCCCAAATGTAAAGCAAAGGGAGTAAGCTCACCCGTGGAAATGTGGAGCATCGAGCGTCTTTAGGCACAGTGTGTCCTTCATCTTGCCTGGGCCCTGCTCATTGGCCAGGCTGCCAGGGTTCTCATAGCTCCATGGTGGCAGTTTGAGGTCTTGAGCCTCACAACAGGTAAGACAGGCAGTTGTGCCTCAGTTATGTGGGGTTAGGGATGGTTGGGCTATCTTCCTTGATCTACCACCTCTTCTTTCTCTTTCTGTTAAAGGAAGCAGAGGTTTGTGATAGACAACAGAGGCCTCTGCTCCTCCCAGCCTTCTCCTCCGAAGGCAGCCTGAGGAGAATCACAGGAAAGAACAGGAGGGTGAACACCTTGAACCTGGTGTGCAAGGACCACAAGAGATTTGGACTAGAATTTTGGGACTTTGTGAATTGGAAAGGAAAATATCGTTCCCCCCACAAACCTCTATCTGGCAGTTGGCATTTTGTTCCATTGCAAATGTAATCAACAAGCTACAGTAGTGTTATTAGATGTACTTTGATTTTACCACCAAAAAACAATTATAGATACTTTTTACAACCTCCCCCCCAAAAAAGCTTGAAATATCATTTTCGCTGTTCCTATCACAAAATTATAGCGGCTGAGGTTGTCCACTGTGTCATGCTGGGTAATGTTAGTAAAGAACTAATTGCTTTCTATGTCACAAGTATGGTTATTTAATAGTTTGATAGGCTGGGCGTGCTGGTGCATGCCTGTAATCCCAGCACTTGGGAGGCTGAGGCAGGAGGATTGTTGTGAGTTTGAGACCAGCCTGAGCTACAGAGTGAGCTTAAGGCCAGCCTGAACTGCATAGTAAGACCCTGTCTCAAAAAGACCAAAAAAAAAAAAGTTTGATAACTATTTTTCAATATAATTAGTTTTCTTGAAATTCTATGTATTTATTTTATGTATTTAAAAATGTTATTCTGAGAAAGGACCAAAGGGTTCCTGGGCTGCACAGAGGTCCATGGTACAAACAGATTCAGAACTGTTTAGGGCTGGTTGGGTCTCGGTAGCCCGGCATGGGCAAGGTGCTGGGTTCAACTACCAGCACTACAAAAGGATGTTTTCTAAAGAACTGCTGGGGTGGAGGTGGAGTTGGGGAGAGACTGGAACCAGCCAGATGGTGAGAGGGACCAGCGAGAGTTGCTGGGGGTCATTGGCAGAAGGAACGTGGTGAGGGGCTCAGGAGCTGCTCTCTGTAAAAGAGGGCAAGACGCCCCCACCTCATGGAGCACTGGAAACCTTAGCTCACTGCTACCATCCCTCAGCATGGGCCTGGGCAGACATTAGCCCTCTTACCTCCTCTCTCTGAGGTGTGAGGGCAGAGAAAGCCAGCCCTCCTTGCACAGCCCCATCTCCCAGCTCGCCCACTCTGTCCTCTGAGCTTGCTGCTCCTGTGTGTTGTTCCCTTGCATAGCAATAATGTTTTCTCTGTGGCTACCAGGAGACTCCTCCTCATCTGCTGTCTACCCTAGAGCTAGCTCGCTCATACAGGACTGATGGTGTCCCAACAGTGCTGGTCATGTCTAGGAATTCCTCCTCTCTATACATAGGAGTTCAGACATCCGATACCTATAGTGCAAATGTCATAAAAGAGTTGGTTGTGCAGTAGACAAACATAAGACCTGTCTGTGACAAACCTCCTACAAGATGGGAACAACCACTCTTCCCTCCCGGCAAGAGAAGATACCCTCTGCATATGTCACACACTGGGAAGCTGGAGAAAAATAGGAGGCTAGCGGAGTCGCTGCTTTGGAGTTGGCCAGGATGGGATACTCGATCTCTCGCATCCTTAAGTCTCATCTGGAAAATAGAAGCACTAGTAACCTGCAGAGTTGGGGTGCAGATTAAGGAATGGGATAAGGGGGCCTGAGGCGTAGCAAGCGCTTAATAAAGGGGACCTGCAAGTCTTACTCCAACACGCTCGCAAGAGATCCTGGCAGAAATGTGCTAGAAATTAAATTCCGTGGGAGCTCGGAGAGTGGGAATTGAATCACATGGAGCCACCGGGAAGTGGGGAGCGTGGCTGAGTCTGTGTGAGAAGCAGGGTCGGGAGGCGGCTGCTGGGAAAGGAAGGCCGTGTGCAGGGGAGACGGTGCAGCTCCTGGCTTGGGCTGCTGTGGTGGGGGCTGGGTATCCCCAGGCATGTCATTCATACACGAGGGCCATGCTGACTGTGAGCCCCTACCGTTCATTGTAGAATCAGCACGGCAAAGTCTGCTTTATTAGCTGCGTTGCTGAGTAGAGCTTCATAGTTCTTTTAAAATCCTTCCAACAGAGGCTGGGGGTGCTCAGTGGTAAGGGCTGGCCCAGCACACACAAGGCTGTGGGTTCCTTCCAGCACCATCAAGGCAGTGGGGGAAGGAGGGGAAGAGAAGGTGGGGAGGGGGGAGAGAGGGAAAGGAGGG
>PVKA01013313.1:0-55291 GCA_004027165.1 Ctenomys sociabilis | reverse complement strand
TTTTGTTTTTTTTTTTGTCTTTTTGAGACAGGGTCTCACTATGCAGTTCAGGCTGGCCTTAAGCTCACTTTGTAGCTCAGGCTGGTCTCGAACTCACAACAATCCTTCTGCCTCAGCCTCCCGAGTGCTGGGATTACAGGCCTGTGCCACCATGCCCGGCTTCAACTCCTTTTTATATACTTTTTGTCCTGAGTCACTCTGAGGCAGCCCATGGCCCAAGGGTGGAACCAATTGCACCTCAGGGCAGGCCCAATCACTCTCTAAGGTGGAACCAATCACACTCCAGTGCCAGCCAAATAGTGCCCCAGGGTAGAACCAATCATGTCCCAGGTTGGGCACTGCCCACCTGCAGGGGTGGGGGTTGGAAGTGCCAGAGCCAATTTAGCCAAGTTAACACAATATATCAACCACTACAGTTCATTAGGGAGATTGGCCTCTAGTTCTCCTTTCCCGTTAAATCCTTGAATGAATTTGGGAGTATTGTTTCCCTTATGATTGCACTGAAGAGTGTGAGAAGTAGTAGCATTAGGTCTTCCCTAAACTTTTTTTTGTAGAATTCAGCAGTGAATCTCATCAGAATCTGGGCTTTTCTTTATTGGTAGGTTTTTAATTACCTCTTTAATTTCATTGATTGTTATTCATTTATTTATAATTTTTATAACTTCTTGATTAAGTTTGGTTAATTCATAAATATATAGTGTTTTGTCCATTTCTTTTTTGTTTTCCATCTTACTGGAATATAGGTTCTCCAAGTAGGTACGGATGATCTGGATTTCTACAGCATCGGTTGTGATTCACCCTTTTCATTTTTAATCGCATGGGTTTGAGTCTTTCCTATTTTTTGATAAGGTTGGCTATGGTTTGGTCAATTTTGTTTAATCTTTCAAAGAACCAACTCTGTGGCCCATTGATTGTATTGTTTTCGTAGTCACCACTGCATTAATTTCTGTTTTGACTTTTTGTTGTTGTTATTATTTCCTCCCTTGTACAAGCTTTAGACTTGAATTGGTCTTCTTTTTCTAGAAGTTTGAAACAATATTGGGCTATTTATTTGAGTTTTCTCTTTTTCTGACATAAGAATTCACCTCTATAAATTTCCCTCAGAGGCTGTAAACAGGTAGATCACTATGAATGCGATCTAGTAGTGAGACCCTGCACACCCTGGAGACCCTTCCCTAAAATATGAAAATAAATAAATAAGAGGCCGGGGAGATGGCTCAGTAGAATAAGCACTTCCCTGGCAAGCACAAGTGCCTGAGTTCAAGCCCCAGTTCTGCAAATAAATAAATAAATAGACAAATAAATAAATAAATTTCCCTCTTAGGATTGCTTTCATTGCATCCTATAAATTCTCTTATGTTGCATTGGTATTATTGTTTGCATAATTTCTTCTTTGATTTTATCTGTGACCACTGGTTATTCAGGAGGGTGTTGTTTAGTTTTCATGTGTTTATGAAGTTTTTGTAGTTTTTTTGTCGTTGATTTCAATTCCATGCATGGTCTGACCATATGCATGGAGTAGTTTCAATTCCTTTCCACTTACTGGAGCATGTTCTGTAAGCCAGCATATGGTCTGTTTTGGAGAACACCCTGTGTGCAGCTGAGAAGAATGTGTACTCTGAGATTGTGGGGTAGAACACTCTGGAGACAGTTACTAAGTCCCTTTGTTCAAAAGTTTGGTTCAGCTCAAATATTTCTGTGTTGATTTTGTGTCGAGATGACCGATTTGTAGCAGTGGGGTATTGATACAATTGTATTAGTGATATTTGATTTTTCACATGCATTAATATTTGTCTTATGTAGTTGGGCATGCTGGTATTTGATGCATAAATATTTATGATGGTTAGCTCTTTCTCTTGGATTGTTCTCTTTAAGGGATATAGTTACTTGCCTTGTCTCTCTTAATCAGTCCTGACTTGAAGTCCCCTTTGTCTGCAAATAGACTAGATACCTTTGCTTTTTCCCTGGGTTCCTGTTGCATGGAGTATTTCCATGCTTTGACTTTCAGTCCATAATTTTTTTTTAATTAAATGTGCTTCTTGCATGCAGCATATTGTTGAATCTTGCTCCTTGATCCATTCTACCAGTCTATTGCTTTTGATTGGTGAGTTGAGACCATCAATGTTGATATTATAACTGATATGTATTGACTTATCCTTACCAGGCTATTTTCCTCCTGTTGGTTCCCCTTTCCTCCCTCTTACCTTGCCTGGTAGATTCATTTTGTTGGGGTTCATGAAGCTGTAGTCTTCATTCTGTCTCTAGAACGTCCTTCTGACTACTAATTTGGTGGTCATGAATGTCTTTAGGTACTCTTTTTTATTTTATTTTATTGAAGAACAAATAGGGGGCCAGGGAGATGGTTCAGTAGAATAAATGCTTGCCTGGCAAGTGCAAGGACCTGAGTTCAATCCCTGGTTCCATTAAAAAAAAAAAAGAAGAAGAAGAACAAATAGCAATGAGACAGTTTCAAATCAAATTAGTAGAACAGATTCAATAATTAATACATTGCATATTGTTTTCATAGTGGTTTTTTGTTGTACAAGGTGCATACATGATATTCTATTTACAAACACTATTAGAGCAGATGCCTCTAATCAATGAATTAAGAGAATGTAGCTATATACTTATCTCTTTTTAAAGCTGAATTATAGTACAGTTTCAATAATTAATAATTTTTACATTGTTATCTTCCTAGTGGTTATCCATAGAAGCAGACAGGATATCCTGTCCAATAGGTATTCTTTATCATGGAAGTATCTTATTTCTCTATCAATTTTTTTTTTTTTTTTTTTTTGGTGGAACCGGGGATTGAACTCAGGCCTTTGTGCTTGGCAGGGAAGCACTTATTCCACTGAGCCATCTCCCTGGCCATTCTCTATCAATTTTGAAGAATAGTTTTGTGGGGTACATCAATCTCAGCTGAAAGTTGTTTTTTCTTTGTTTGTTTTTTCAGAACCAGGGATTGAACTCAGGCCCTTGTACTTGCCAGGCAAGCATTTATTCTACTGAGCTATCTCCCCAGCTTCTATTTTCTTTTAAAGCTTGAAATACTTCAATCCAAGCCCTCCTTGACTTGAAGGTTTTTGTTGAGGAGTCTGATGCCTATTAAATGCCTTGGTGTAGATCTTGTTTTGATCATGGTCAATTGTATTTCTCTATGCCTCATTTATCTGTATGCCAGATTTTTTCCATGCTTGAGAAGTTTTCTGTTATTAGTTCTGTGAACAAGTTTTTAATATAATTTGTGGTGCTTCATGCTTTTTCACCAACTCCAATTAATCTTGTTATTCTCCTCTGTATTATCTAGTAGCTGTTGGGTTGACTTTTCATGGGCCCTCTCTATTTTCAAAAAATCTTTCTTTCCATGATCGCTAACCACAATCCTATCTTCTATATCTATCCTCACGTTGGTTCATTCTCCTGTGTATAATTTCAGTGGAATTTTTAATCTCCTGGATAGCTGTTTGAATCTGTTTCATAGATTCTATTTCTTTGCTGTGTTGGGTGTTCATAGTTTCTATCATTTTCCTAAGCTCCTGTATTTTTAAAATCTGTATCTGTCCTAGAGTCACTGTCTAGAGTTGTGGTGATAATCACTGTAGTTATCTACAGAGAGATTATTTCTGATTTGACTTTTTCTAAAGCTTCATCATGTGCTTTGTTAATTCCACTGTTACCACTTCAGTGAGTCCAGATAGATGGCCTTAAAACTGTTCCACCTCATTCCCTGTTGAGTTTGCATCGGTGAGCTGGAAATCTGCAGTTGCATTTTGCTTAAGTCTTCTCATTTTCTTTTTTTAATTCCTGGGTTGATGCTTGTAAATTGCTATAGCAGGTAGTTTTATTGCTAGTATTTAGAACACTTAGGAAATGACTACACAGAGGTGTCTTCTGGGTATTTTTGGCTTTTAGGTTTTGAATTTGTTGCAAGATCCCAACTCTTGAATTTATTGGGGATGAGAAGACTAAAGCACTTGCTTAGGCAGACTCAGGGACTGGAGTTCAATCCCCTGCATGCCGCACTGGCCCTGCCCCCAGAGTGCTCTGAGACAGAGACCAAGACTGGGCATGATGGTGCATGCCTGTAATCCCAGTGCTTCAGAGGCTGAAAACAGGAGGATCACTATGAGTCCAATATGTGTAGTGAGACCCTGTAGACCCTGTACTAAATACATTTAAAAGAATAAAACAACAATAGAAAAAACTAGAAAAAAATTTCTTACTCATATAAAAATAAGAACAAAAACAAAAAAAAATCCACTTTAAGGTGTGTCTCTGTCACTGGCTGACAACGTGGGCAGAGTGCAGACCCATGTTGATTAGTCCCAGTGAACCAGCAGTAGCTTTATACCAGGGTGGGGGGTGATCCTGGCATGCCTGCACTCCACTGAAGTTCAGGCTGGATTCTGACTGTGAAGCTGGTGTCTGGTTCAGTCTGCAACACTCCATGTGCCTCTTGCCAGTTTAAACTCAGCTCCACCTGACCTGACACTGGGAGCCGCCGGATGCAACCAGCTGCAGCTACACTGGATTTTGAGCGCAGCGAGCCCCTGTCCAGCATGGTTCATGGCCAAGCACCCTTCTCTGGGGGACATCTGACCACAGACAACTCCCTCACTGTGGATCGCTGTGTCCCTTGCTCCACTCTACTGGTGCATTTCTCCATGGAGGCCTCTTCAGTCCCTGGGTTCAAGCTGCCCCTCCTCTGTAGCGAGTCAGGACTTGGGGAAACTGTGTCCCTCGTTGATGTCTCTCTCTCCACTCTCCCTGTTGGCTTCAATTCTCACTTCAGACCCTTCCTGGGTCCTGGGGACCTACTTCCTTCTCCTCTTTTCCATGTTGCTATATTCCTGTGTCTGAACACTGAATATCAGAGAGGCTGCTTCTCTGCTATTCACCACCATCATCCTGTGAGGCATTTTACATATTTGACTAGCTACACTTTAATATGGCTTTGCAAATCAAGGAGATAGCTCAGTGACTTAAGTGCCTGCCTAGCAAGCACAAGGTCCTGAGTTCAATCCCCAGTACCCCCTCAAAAAAAAAAAAAAAAAAAAAAAAAAAAAAAAAAAAAAAAAAAAAAAAAAAAAAAAAAAAAAAAAAAAAAAGAAGAGGAGGAGGAGGAGGAAGTGGAGGAGGCTTTGTAAATAGGGACATTTCAGGGCTGGCCAGATGGCTCAGTGGACTAACGTGCCTGTTTAGGCAGAGCACAGCGGCCAGGGTTCCTTCCTTGGCATGTTGTGCCAGCCCTGCCCCCAGGTGCACTGAGACTGGGCATGGTGGTGTGCACCTGTAATCCCAGCACTTGGGAGGCTGAAAACAGGAAAATCACTATGAGTCTTCATTTAGTGAGGCCTTGTAAACCCTGTCCTAAATACATAAAAATTAATTAATTAAATCTGGGCATTTTGTTCTGAAATTTGGAGATGAATCCTTGTGTTGGGGCTGTTGAGGGCCTCTTGGCCCCCTGGAAGGAGCTAAGGAGGGGCCCCTGTTGGTGAGGCTGGGCAGGAGCAGCTGGGCTCAGGTGACTATAGGGGTGTGCAGAGGGGTGTGAGGCTGGGAACTAGTTCAGTTGGAACATGCAAACCGTCAGAGTGTGACCAGCTTGGTGCCCTGTCTGTCCCTCCCCAAAGCTTCGAAGACACAAGAGAGCAGACGAGTGCTGTGGTGCCGGAGCAGGGTCTGCTCCAGGCCGTGAAGAGGATGGTGACTGAGCCTTCAGCACACGCTTTCAGGAGCAAGGCAGGGGCTGTCCCTGCAGAGCTGAACCCATGTGACCATGTGATGTGAGGGGCTCCAGGCCCCGCACCGCCTCGGGTCCTCTTTCTGTGTACTGCACTGTGTTTTCTGTCAAGATACTCTGGGGGCTCCCTGCACTGTGGCTCGGAAGCCCTGGGCTGCCCTCTCCACTCATCCCTATGCTCATTTACACGTGCTCTGCCCCTCTTTACTGGCCCCTGGGATGGGCTATCCTGCAGACTAAGAAGCCAAGGGCCCTCCGCAGGACAGGTCCAGCCCCAGCTGGGGCCCAGTGGTGCAGCCACACCCCTGTCTGTGCCCAGGCCTCTGCCCACCTGGCCAAGACATCCATGGGCCACAGGACAGGCACTATCATTATGCCACAGCCACAGAGAGGACCTGTGCATGTGGCCTGGAAGCAACTTGTCTGTGGCCACGTTGGCACCTTGGCTGTGGCCCAAGGGGCCAGTGGCATCCAGAGCCTGCCCTGTCCTGAGCTGCTAGAGAGCTCTCCTTTATGCATCCCTGGTCCCATGGCTCACAAGTTCTGTTTTCACCAATTTTCAGGCATATCCCCAGCCTTAAATGATACTAGGCACATTTAACCTGTCCTGTGTTTCCTCTTTGCACCCTGCTCAGTACTTGACTGGGAAATTTTACCTGGAAAAAAAAAATGTATCCATTCAATAGCTATATATATATATATATACACACACACATATCCATTCAGTATCTCCAACCGTCTAAACTGTAAGCTCAAGTGACTGATTTTTCAGCAGGAGATATGGCTCACAGGGACCTGGGGCCACTGGGCACAGGCACTCAAACGTGTCCTGGGGCCAGGAGTACAAAGCTGTTGTTCCCCTCCTGAGACTCCTCCTGGCCGGGGCAGCAAGCGCTCCACAGCGCAGCGCACTCCTGCGGGGTGCACGCAACAGGGGCGCCCGGGACTCCTAGGCCGCGAGATCTTCCTTGACTATGGCACCCCCTACCCCCCACCCCCCCTCCACCAGCAGGTCGTGGAGGGAAAGCCGGAACAACTCAGGAGCCCGAGGCCCAAGACCTCCCGCTGGGGCAGCGCCTCCTTCCCAGGCCGCTAGAGGGAGGTCAAGGTCCCCCTTTCATCAAAGTTTTCAGCGGCTTCCGAGAGGCCCCGAGCGCTCCCCGTCCTTCATTTTCTCGCACATTCACGTGACAAGGGTTTCCCTAGGCTCCTTTGCCAGGCTCTGCGGCTTGAACCCAAAGCCCATCAAGGCAAGACCTTAAACGAGCAGAAAAATCTGAGTGCGCCCAGGGGTGGACGGGACGAACAGGGTAAAGGGCTGGAAAGCCAGGTCACCAGGTGACTTCAGAAGAGGGGGCTCCTTCCCTGGAAGGGGCCGAGTCAGACCCGAAGCTGGGGGTCAGGATGGGGTCTCTGCTGCTGGAGCCCAGCCGCCTGGATGGAGAAGGGACTGCATTGTCCCGAGGGGGGCCAAATCCGCTGGCAGCGCAGCAGGTGTCACTGTCTCACCGTGGCACGAACCATGCGTGTCACTCTTCTCTGGGGCCCGCTGTGACGAGAGCTGGGAGCCCAGTGCCCAAACCCACGGGTCCCCACAGCCAGACTAAGCCCTCAGGGGGTCCCACCTCCACCCACTTTTTGATTTAGCTCCTTCTGTATTCTACATTGTACAGTTACCGTGGCTTTACGGGGTTTGTTGTTTTATTTTTCGGCAATGAGGACTCAACCCAGCCCCTTGTAGACAAGGTCTTGCTAGAAGGCTAAGATTATGTCCACGCTGGGCTGGAACTTGGATCTTCCTGCCTCGGCCTCCCAGAGTGCTGAGATTCTCGGCTTGCATCTGCATATTTCCATTGGGTTGTCATAGACACAGACGCTAAATAGGGCGGGGGTCATCCGGAGGGCCGGCCGCCTTTGGGGGCTTTGATGAACACCCGTGGAAGGATAATACAAATATCGCCCACCTTCCGATAGTTGTTGCCCCGTGAGTGGCTGCGCGACAGAGTCAGTCCAGAAGCCTGAGGCTAATAAGCGTTTCTAAGCCACCAATCTGTGCGCACCTCGGGGGCCAAAGCCGGCACACTCGGCATGTGATTGGATTAGAAATGCTCGAACAGCCCCTCTTTCCTCACGCGTCCTTTGAGAACAAGGTTTCCGGCGCAGCTGGGCGCGGCTGGGCGGGGACCCGAACTACATTTCCCAGCGGCCCCCGCGAGCCAGGCGGGGCCGAAGGCGTTTCCAAGCGGCAGGGGCGGGGCCGGCTACAAAGCCCGGGGGCGGGCGCCGGGGCGCCGAGTTCGCGCAGCGCCGGAGCGGAGCGCAGCACGCTGTGCTCGGCGGGAGCGGCGCGCAAGTGGACGGGCCTGGCAGCTGGACGGACGCTTCTTGCCGCCCGCGCGCTCCCCACCGCCCCCCATGAGCGCAGCCCCGCGCGGCCCGGGTCCGTAGCGGTGGGGAGACCCCTATGCTGCTGCAGCCCGCGCCGTGCGCCCCGAGCGCGGGCTTCCCGCGGCCCCCGGCCGCCCCCGGCGCCATGCACGGCTCGCAGAAGGACACCACGTTCACCAAGATCTTCGTGGGCGGCCTGCCCTACCACACCACCGACGCCTCGCTCAGGAAGTACTTTGAGGGCTTCGGGGATATTGAAGAGGCCGTGGTCATCACCGACCGCCAGACGGGCAAGTCCCGCGGCTACGGCTTCGTAAGTGGCCCCGCGGCCCTGCCGCTCCCCACCCCCGCGTCTTATCTTGGCCCGAGGCGCAGTCAACGCGGGGCGCACACCCAGCCGGCCGCGGCCCCTGGCGGCGCACCCCGACGCCTCCGTCCGCCCGCACCTGCCGCCCCCGCCTCCCCTCCCCCAACCTCGATGTGAAAGGAAGATCCGCTGTGTTCAGTGAGGACTTCTAAGTTGGTGGAGAGGTTTTGGGGACAGAGGGCCAGTCGGGATTTACCGTGGCCGTCAGCGGGTGAGGGGCAAAGGCTGCATCAAGATTGTGTTGGGGCACTTGGGCTCTTCCCCCCTCCCCCTTTATTTTCCAACAGCCACTTCAGCCGCCCCTAATAAACATCAACTTAAGTAAAAACTTTGAAGACACGTTTCCTACTTCCCTTCCATCGACAAATGTTTCCAAACTACCCCCGGAGGAAATTCATGGCCCTCCCTGGTGACAGGGGAGGACTTGGGGTTCAGTTTTGCCTCTTTGATTGTTTCTGTCCTTTAAGGCTAAGGTCTCCCAGCACTTGAACTTGGAGGGAGGCGCCTGAATGCGGGGGGGGGGGGTCAGCTTTGGGCTGGGGTCAGAGGAAAGGATCTTAAAGATCCAAAGCACCAGCGCCTTGGCCGGGTGGCATAGTGCCCGGGCAGAGCCCTCTGCCCCCACTTTCTGGCTTCCCCACCTAGTAAGGGAAGCTCCTGACCAGCTGTGCTCCTCCAGGTGACCATGGCCGACCGGGCAGCGGCAGAGAGGGCTTGCAAAGATCCCAACCCCATCATCGATGGTCGAAAGGCCAATGTGAACCTCGCGTATCTGGGCGCCAAGCCACGGAGCCTGCAGACGGGTGAGAGCTTTTGTCTTCCTCACGGCTCTTCTCTGTTTCTATATTCAACGTTGGTATCAGTGGGGTGGAAAAGGCCCCCCTGACCCGGGAGTGGCAGTCAGCTATCGTATGTCCGCAGAGCTGGCACAGGACAGGCACCCCCAGCGCTGGAGCTAGAGCCTGAGGGATAGGGTGAGGGTGCGTCACCCCGTGGTCAGCTCTCCTCTTGGGAAGGAGGAAGTTGGCCTTGTGGCTGGAGGTTGGGAGTCAGGCAGGCCCCTGCCCTGCTTTGATTGGGTGTTTGGGGGTTTGAAGTGGTAGCCTGAAAAGAGGAGGGTAAGTAGGTAGCTCCTGGAACTAGGGTGGCGTAGCTGGTATAGTTCTGCCTCGTTGTGTGTGGCCCCCAGGGCAGTGTCCCTAACTATCCTCCCATTGCAGGCTTCGCTGTCGGTGTGCAGCAGCTACATCCCACCTTGATCCAGCGGACTTATGGGTGAGTGCGGGTAGCTGGTTCCGAGTGGGGGGCCGTCTTTGGAGATGAAGTGAGGGGCTGTGGGTGGGCCTTCCTGGGTGTTGAAAAGCTGGGAAAGTGATGGTTTGCAGAAGTGCTTTGTGTTTTGGGGGTGGGAAGGGAGGGGTGAGGTGGGAGGCCCTCTATCCTCAGCAGAGGCCAAAGCCCGGTTTCTTGGAGCCTGCCCAGCAGCCAGTCCTAGCCCTGCCCCTCTCCCTGGTTGTGTGACCTCAGGCAGCAGATGGCTTCTGTACCTCTGCGACCTTGAGTGAAGAATGGGCAGTAGCCCCAGCCTGGACTCTCTAGTGGTGGGCTGGGTTGGCTGTGTGTGGATGGGCTCCAGGGAGGTGTGGGCTGGCTCTGCCCAGTGCCCGTTGCCTTGCTTCAGGGCTGCACAGGTGGCAGGTTTGAGTACAGCAGCAGATGAGCTGTGACCAATTGCAGCTGTCCCTGGTTAGGCAGGGACTGGCCTGTAGGCTCTTGAGAGATTTGCTTCAGAGCTACACATCACACCTTTCATCTAAGAGGACTCCCCCTCCTACTTTTTTTTTTTTTTTTTTTTTATTCTACTGAGGCCTGGCAGCTGCCTGGAAAAGGAGGGCTTGGGGATCACCTGCCAGCTCAGTGAGATTTCCCAGGCTTGGGAACTCTGCTGCGCAGTGTGGGACCTGCTGTGGGGCTGGGGAGCAGGTGGATAGTTGCTGGTGCGTATACAGCGTTTGATACCGGCCTGTGGGTCTGGTGCCTCGAGTTGAATGTGTCTGCACACACTGGAGGGGCTCATAGTTGATCTGCAGCCCTGCTAAGGTGCTTGTGCTCTCTGGATGCTTGGGTTTGGGTGTGCTGGCCCCAAAGCCTCCTTGGGGTTGAAGGATATGGGAGAGCCCAGCCGTGAACTGAGCTGGGTATGCTTGGGGCTGGCCCAGCCTGGCCGGCCTGTACCCTCCAGTGTCCCATCCTCCTTGGAGGGTGTTTGGAGGGCTATAGGAATAGATGCTTGTGGAGTTACCCTTAGATTGGTTTTGTTGATGTGCAGCATCACCCTGGAAGGTATTGGGTATCCCAGTCATCATGCCTCCCTAGTTCAGCCATACAAGGAGGGTGATCCTTGCTTTATAGTGGCCTGCTCTGTTCTGAGTGCCAGGGCTGGAACAGACACTGCTGGGATACCGGGGCCTGAACCCCAGGGCTGTGCAGCCTGTGCTACTACTTCCCACCCACATCCCCATTTGGCCCTGCTGTGGCCCAGCTGCCTCTGGGACTTGTAGGAGCTGCTCACCAGCCTGGATTCAGAGCTTGCCTTCGCTGCCTATCAGCTGGGTCCATCTCAGCAAGTAGTTGCCTCATTTGGAAACTGGACATAGTGTCCTTAAAACTGCCTGGCATGTAGCTGTGCCATGTTCCCCCACTCCAAATATCTTCTTCTCGTCCTCACAGCGAGCCTTTGAGATTGGGATTGATGATGATTTCAATTATAGACTAGAAACTGAGGCAAGAAAAGGTTTGTAACAAGTGGGAGGGTAAGTGTCAGGGATGAGGTCTGAGCCCAGGTGCTGGCTCTGGGATAGGTGCTGTTGTGGTGTGGTAGGTGGGCAGGGTGCCTCAGCTCTCCCCTATACAGAGCTGGAATCCTGTGCCATTTGTGTGAGGGGACTTGGGTCAGTCACAGATCATCTGCACCTGACTTTAGGCAACAATGTTTGTAACCAGATCAGTGGGCTGGCCGCTTAATCCTATGACCATGAAGAGGCCCCAGACTGTTGGTTGCCAAGGGGTGGAGACCCAAACAAGAACAAGGAGCCAGGAACTGGCCACTTTCATCTCCAGTGGATTTTGTAGAACTGAAGCTGAGGAGAGCAATGTTCGTAACTTCGAGCTCCCTCCCTGCCCCTGCCTGGGCCCTGACAAGACCCAGAGCAGCCCTAGCGGTGTGGCCACAGACTCTAGCCGGGCATGGCTGCCTGGTCAGCTGCAGGCTTCCGGCATGCACCCTCTGGCCGGGCTAGAGAGTTGGACTGTCAGCGTCCCCTTTGTCTTCTTGAACAATCAGGCTCAGGGTGCAGCTGGGCCTGACTCAGCGGTCAGTTTTGTCTGCTGGGGTTGGCAGTGGGGCCCGGCCTTCCATGACTGAGGGTATAGCCTGAGCAGCTCAGTCCACACTTGGGGCCATGGTTCTGGGCCTTTGACAGCTCTGGGCCCGCTGGTGGGTGGCAGGTGGCTGGTGCTGGCCCCACAGGCCTGTGTGGTAATCCTGGGGTCAACTGGCTGAAGGTCTCTTGGCCACCATGGTGGGAGGAGAAGAGGCAGGAGCGATTTAGAGGTGGCTCCTGGCGAAGGGTGTCTACCTGCCCAGGCCTATGGCCCGCTGGGATCCACGGTTTGTCCAGGCCTTGCTTCACTTGGAGTCTCTCTGGGGCTATGTTAGAAGGGTCAGCTGCTTCGCTGCGAGTCACCCTCCCTATTCTTGTGGGGATCATGCAGTGTGCTTGCTGCCTGTTCCTGAGTGCCAGCCCTGTGCTGGCAGGGGTCAGGCCCAGGAGCTGGAGATAACAGGACTGGGTTCTCGGGCTACTGGTCGTCAGGAGCGTTGCCTGGGTCTGCCTCCAACCCCCCTGCCTTCCACTCCCTGTGTGTACTGGGGAGGGCAGCAGGGCTGCTCTGAGATTTGAGCACCCATGGACACAAGCTGTGGACCAGGGCCTGGCCTTGAGAAGCCTTGAGAGTTTTCCTGAGTGGCAAGGTCTGCTAACCTGTCTGCCTTTGTGAAGCTGAGACCAGGACATGTAGACTGGTGAGGCCCTTGGCCCCAGCAACCTCGAAGCAGCTCTTGGATGAGTGAGCAGAGACCACTGAGACCCCTGACAGTCGGGTGACCTTCTCCCGGGCCCATCCCTCTGCCCTGGCCACACGGTTTCCAGGACCTCTCCCTGGGAAGGCCTGTGGTGCCTGGCGGAGAAGCAGCATGGAACCCATGGACAGGGATGAGGGGAAGAGCTGCTCCCAGATCCTCTCCTAGGCATTTATTGTGCACCTGCTGCACCTAGGCCTTGGCCTGGGGTCCTTTGACATGTGTCCTGGGCAAGTTCTTGAGGCTAGGTGGCTGGGGTAGGGACAAGGGCAGTAAACAGGAAACCCTGAGGGTCCTCCTGAGGGCCCGGTCGGCCTGTGCATTGAGTGTAACTGGGCCTAGGAAGGTGCTTTTCTGAGCTCTGTGACCCATAAAGATGATGGCACAAATGCAGCACGGTGAAACCTGACCCAGGCCTACTGCCTGGCTCAACCCTGTGCCAGGTCCTTTCGGTTCTTCATGATGCACATGGTTGTGTGAGATTTCAAGCTCGGGGAGGCCCTGGGGTATTTTTGGAACTTCTGAGGAGTCTGTCATAATTTCACAAGAGGGCGAGTCAGGTGGGGGTGGGTGGAGGCCATGAGAAGCCTGTGTGAGGATGGGTCCTCCTGGAGGGCCCCCTTGACGACCACAGCATCACGTTTTCCCTTCAGGGTGTCTCTGGTGGCCCTGTTGCTCCCCCACCTTCACTTCCTGTTTGACAGCTCATTGGGAGCGTGGGCTGTGCCTGGCCTCCCCTTCTCCCCACGGGCAGGGCAGCAGGGGGGGCGGCTGTGCTGCACCTGTTGTTTGTCCCCATCTGCTGTGACAGGAGCCAGCCTTAGGGTGCTGTTGGCTTCCTCTCAGGGTACAGTTCCTGTCTGGCTTCTGTGGCCCTGGTGGGTGGGGGCCTCTCTGCCTGGATTGGAGGAGTTGAAGAGCTCCTCTTAAAGCCTTGGGCCGAGGGACCAGGGACTTGGTCTCAGGGAGGCTGGCCCCGGCCCACAGTGAGACTTGTTGCTTCTAGAGCAGGGAGAGGTCCGGGGCCTGCAGGGGGACCTGGAAGGACCTGGCCGCTGCCCTCACAGGGAGCACCCACCCGGCCTGCCTCAGGTCCATTAACCACCTCCTAGGGATTGGGCTGGCCAACCCCAGCGCCCTTGTACTAGGTAGTCCTGTTGAAGGAACAGCAAGTGGGCTGGGCCAAGAGCTGTGGAGGAAAAGGAGCAGCCAGGGCTGGGCCCCTGCGTATAGGCAAGCAGGAGTGGGCGAGAGACTGTGACACATGGTAGTGGCTGTGAGGATGCCCCACCCCAGGGACCTAGGTGGTGGCCAGTGCTGAGGCGAGGGCAGGTTGAGCTCTAAGCATCCCTCTAGCAGGTGGGGGAGCTGGGGCTGCTGGGAGCCCAGGGGAGGCCCTGGGACAGCTCTGTCCCCAGGAGTCCAGGGTGCTGCATAACCCAGGCCATGGCATAAGCAGGATACCCAAATGCACGCCTTAAAGAGTGTTTGAAAGAAAGAGGAGTGTGAGAACATTCTAGAGCAAACAGGATGGGGGTGGGCCTTGACCAAGGAGGAGGCTGAGGTAGGCACAGGCTGCTGTGATTTGGGCATGCTCCAGGGCAGCACTGCTGCTAGGACCTGGCACCATCCTATGGAGGGTGTATCACTTGTGCCCCAACACCTGCATGGCCTGTTTCCTGGGTCCTAAAGAGCCAGAATTCCCCCCGGCTCCTTGCCACGGGGGATTGTGTTGGCCCGGTCTGGTTTCCAGCCTGCATGGCGCCTGTGCGCAGGGCCCTTCTGTCACGCCTGCACTTCCCTGTGCTGCCACGTGGCCTCCAACCTGGTGGGACAAGGCCCCTGGAGAGCAGAGAAAGTGAAATGGTTCATTTGGCATTTTCATTCTTCTTTCAGTACTAACCTCGGCTCCGGAAGTGAGCCCGCCTGGGCTGCGGCCAGATACTTCTCACTGAGGGTTTTGCTTTGAGTGTGGGGTTGGGCCTGTGTCTGTCCCATTGATATTGCCCACCTCACTTGACCTTTATTAGTAGCTGCCCTTGCCCTTTCCCCTGGGGTTCTCAGAATCCTGGGCCCTCTCCTGGGGCCAGCCAGTATCTGAGATGGGCTCCATTGGGATCTGGGCTGGGGTTCTTAGCCCTGGACTCCTGGGTCTCCAGAGGCAATGGTACTACTTATGCTGAGTGTATGGGCTCTGAGTAGAAGTGACAGTGGGAGGCAAGGACACAGCTGTGGGAGGGAGGTGACATGGGTCTGTTTCCAGCATGAACCAGCCCCTCGTGGCCTTTGTCCTTGTCCCCATCCTCACTGTCAGGAGCTCTGGACGGTCCCTGTGGAAGAGGGGCCCATATTGACCTCAGGCTGTCTTGTGCGCCTGCTTAGGGTTCTGGGACACAGAGGAGTGTCTGCTTGTGCGCCCCAGGGCCTGGTGGAGGGCAAGTTGGAATGGAGCCAGGGGTTCTGGCCCACAGCTCTCTGGAATGGGAAGGAAGGAGGAGCTAGATTCAGCTGCCCTCCGCCTATTCTGGGGCAACAAGCCTGTGGCTATGGGGTCCCTTTGTGTTCTAAGCCCCGGCCTGGCCATCCCAGCATGGTCCACCAGTCTTGTTGCCAGCCATCCAGGGAGGGGAAGGGCCTGGCTTCCCAGCCTCCCCAAGCCAAGGAGGGCTCCTAGGTGAGGAGCCTGAGCTGCAGAGTGGCCAGTTCTGCTGGCAGCGCTTGGTGTCCCCTCCTGCAGAGGCCGTGGGAGGACACCCTGCAGCTCCCAGGCCCCTTGCGGGTGTCTGCTGTCCTCTGTGCACCCAACCATATGATCTGATGCTCTGCTTCCTTCCCTGTGGTCTTGGGCAGTGGCGCCTGCTCAGGTGTTTAGTGCCGCAGCACTAAAGTGGGACCTGAGACCTAGCAGTTGAGGTGGGGCCCTGGCTCATGGGGAAGCAGGTGGGACATGAGTAAATGACAGGAAGTTCTCTGGGGAGGTGAGCATGGGGCTGTGCAAAGAATCTGAGAGTGGGGGTCACTGGCAGGGGAGGGAGGGAGGCTGCAGAGGGGATGGGCTTGGGGTGGGTGTGTGGAGCCCCATGACCTCTTCATTGAGGCAGAGAGGGCAGAGTCCTGCGGCAGCCAGCAGGGAGGCAGCCAGCAGGGAAGCTCGTGTAGGGGCCACTGTCCCTGTGGCATGGTGGGCAGCTCATGGCCCAGCCCATACCCTTCCCAAACAATGTCAGAGACCATGGTGCCTGGTCAGGGGCGAGGGGTGTACCCACCCCTTCCCTAGTGTCAGGTACTTGGGACCTGGCCCTGGGGTCAGGTAGGGCACATGTTAGGTCTTTCTCCCTGAAGAGCTGAGAGAATTTTTGTGAGCACGTATGCGCGCATCCATGTACACAGCGTGGATTCCAGGTCTGCCCTCCCTCCTCCGCTTGTGGCTGTCGCACCAGTAGAAACTCCTCCCGTACCGCTTGGGGTGCTTGGTGGCGCTGCACAGTCTCCCCACCTGGGCCTCCCAGCCTCCCCGCTGGACAGTTCCACTGTGGGGCTGACCTGGCCAGGATGGATGGATTGTGGCAGTGACCTGGCCTCTACCCATGAGATGCTGGGAGCCCCCTGCATCCCTCCAACCCCCAGTCGTGGAGGCTAGAGGAGACAGTGCTGTGGTAATGTCTCAGCCCTGGTGAGTCAAGTTCCCACAGCGAGCTGTTAACAGTAGCCACGTGTGTGTGGAGGCGTGGCTTCAGCCACCTGCAGAGAGGGGTGCTGGGACCCTGCCCCTGTGGCATGTGCCACACTCCTCCCTCCTTAGCTGCGGGTAGAGTTCTGGTCCCGCCCGGCCTCATTAGGCAGCAGAATGAGAGCCACCCCCCACCCCCAGCGCTAGCTAGACTCCCTCTGGGACTGGGCAGGGCTCTAGGCTGTCCTGGGAAGGGACAGGAGCAGCACCTCATTTGGGCTCTGAGAATGCTTTGGAAGGTGTCGGGTGTCTTCCACAAGGGCCTCCCACTCAGAACCTCAGCAACACTGCTCTAAGAGCTGGAAGCTCTGCAGTACTGAGCTCAGAACTTCTCCAAGTGCAGGTGGGGCAGGCACCCCTGGCAGTAGACCCCAGTCCTCAGGGTGTGGGCTGCACCAGGTGCCGGGGCTCTGCCCAGGTGCAGCAAGACTGCGGAGGACCTGCTACAGGCAAGGCCCCTTGCCCTCCCCTGACGCACACTCAGTCTTGGCCCTGGCCCCGACTGCTGCCACGCTACCAGCTCCCCAGTGCCCATTGCTGCCAGGAAAGAGTGCAGGGCCTCATCACTGCCCAGCTGCTACGCCTCCATGACCCCAGCCTGGCCACGTCTACCCACCTGTGCTGCCCACTGAGGCAGAGGTGGTGCAGGCACCAGGACAGCACGCCAGGCCCAGTGCCCAGCTTCATCAGGCCCACTTGCCCTTCCCTGGGACGGAGACCAGTGGGGTGCACTGGCCTGCCCAGGCTGTCCTGGTGGGCAGCAGAGCCTGAGTGAGGTGTGGAGAGGGACGGCAAGGCAGGTGGAGACCAGGGGTGGGAAAGACCTGCAGAGTGGGGGCCCTTGGCAGTGTGGAGTGCAGGCTTCCATGGACAGGGTCGGCTGTGGCGCTGAGGTTCAGGCGAGGATACATAGGGCTGGAAGGCTGCTGCCACCAGAGATGCCTGACCCAGCGCTCCACTCCTCTTTGGCCCCTCTCTGCTGTCCGCTCTGGGCCCCTTCGGCCATTTCAGCCCAAGGTCTCGTTGCAGCTCTGTGCAGTCTCCTCCTTTCCCACCCTCCCGGCTAAGCTCCCACCTGTGACCTGGGGCTTCTGATATGTCGTGGGTTTTTGTGTTCCTCTGCTTTCCATGCAGAAAGCAAAGGCCTCAAGTGCAAAGCCAGGTGCTCTGCTCTGGGCATCCCAGGGCTGGTGTGTGAGGTGTCCAGAGGGCAGGATCTGAACTCAGGCTTGGTGCTGCTCAAGCCCTACACTCCCTTGGAGGAGAGGGGTTTGAGCAGAGTAAGGGCAGGCTGTGGGTTCTCTGCAGAGGCCTCCTGGTCTCAACAGTTGCTGTGCAGATTCCCAGTGGGATGCAAGGGTGCTGCTTACTGCTTGCCCTGTATTGGCATGGTAGCAGTCAGGATGATGCCCTCAGACATGGGCCAACTGGGCCCCAAGGAGTTTGCAGCCAGCCCCTGGCGGTGGAGGCCCCTCTCCGTGCTGCTGGGCTGGTTCACCTGTGTGGTGTTGCAGTGGTTACGTGTGGTCAGTAAAGGCGGTCCTTGGAGCTGCTCCCATGTGGACAAGAATGCTTCACAGCCCACGGCCAGTACCACCTTCCAGCTGTAGGATGTCGTCGTGATCCCTGGGCAAGGCCACAAAGCCACCCTTTCTCCTTTCTCTGGTCCCTGGCCGTCACTGACCTTCTCATCTCCATAGACCTGTCTGCCCTGGACATTTCATATAAATAGACTTGTACGCCGAGATGTGACCATTGGGGTCTGGCTTCTGAATTAGCTGTTTTTGAGGCTCACCTGTGTTAGTAGCACTTTATGGCCAGATCAGATTCTATCGGTGGTAGTCAGCATTCACCCTTCAGGAGGGGATGCTGGGTGCTGTTTTCCCTGTCTTGTGACCGGTGTTATTTTTAATTACACACATTGCCTTGGTTACTCCTTCTCATTTCTTTTTTTTTTTTTTTTTTTTTTTTTTTTTTTTTTTTTTTTTGTCTTTTTGAGACAGGGTCTCACTATGCAGTTCAGGGTGACCTTAAGCTCACTTTGTAGCTCAGGCTGGTCTCGAACTCAACAATCCTCCTGCCTCAGCCTCCCGAGTGCTGGGATTACGGCATGCGCCACCATGCCCGGCTCCTTCTCATTTCTGAGGAAAAGTAATTGACACCTGAAGTGAAAGGAGGAAAGCTTTTCTTTTTCACGTTAGCTTGCTTGCTTGCTTTTTCTTTCGTTCATTCATATTTGGTACAGGGCCTCACAGTGCAGGTTGAACTCATGTTGATCCTCCTGTTTTCAGCCTCCCTAGCACTGGCATTTCAGGCCTGCGCCACCATGCCTGGTCTCTGTGGCCGGCTCAGTGTGCCCAAGGGCTGGGCCGGCATGGCCTGTGCTGGCAGAGACTGAACCCCAGTCCCTGTACTTTCCTAAGCAGGTGCTTCATCTGCTGAGCTACCACGCTGGCCCCGTTGGTACACTTTAGTGCACATAATGATCACGTTCATCACAGAATTCGTACCTATATAGGATATAACTAGGATTTTTTTTTTCCTGTGCCCTTGTCCTCCCTTTATCTCTCTTCCCTCCATTTTCTTTTTTTTTCTTTTTTGTGTGTGTATATATATATATTTTAGGAAAGGGTCTACAGGGTGTTCAGGGTCTCACTACTATACTAGATTGGACTCATACTAGATCAGACTCGTAGTGATCCACCTGTTTATAGTCTCCCAAGAGTTGGGATTACAGGTGCCCGCCACTACGCCCAGCCTCAGTTACTATCTCTGTGTGCCCCAGGGGTGGCCATTGAGGCAGGCCCAGGAATTCCTGGGCCCCTGCGCCTGCAGGCGCTTTAATCTGCTGAGCTATTTGGCTGGCCCTTTCTTCCCTCCATCCCCCCCCCCCCCAAGTGTTCAACTTTATTGAGGACATGAGGGGCTGCTGGGAGCCCTGGATCCCTGGAGATAAGGCCTGGTGTGTACTTGGATGACCAGTGGCCCAGCAGGTCAAGGATGGGATCTCTGAAACCTGGGTCTACTTGAAGGTGTGATTCTCAGCACCACCCCGCCCAAAGCCTTTGGGGCCAAACATGGCAGAGTAGCACGGGCGGTCGCAGGAAGGCTTGCCTTCATGCTCAGAGTGACTCCCAGAGGTCAGCGTCCTTCTACACTTTTCACACTGGGGGCAGGCCTGATGCCACTCATTGCCCATCGAGGTCACCCTCTCCGCAAAGTACACCTTCTCGCGCTTGGGGCACTTGGGCATGGTGGCGCATACAGGACAGGGACTATAGCAGACCTCGAGATGGCTGTGGCCGCCGGGACCCCTCCTCCATTTTCAAATCTGTTTCCATGTTTTCTTTCTCTTCTTGTTTTGTAATTCCCCCTTCTTTTCTTTCTCCCTGCTCTCCGTTGTTCCACTCCCTGTGTGAACATTTTCTTCATATTTCAAAATATTTTGATCCTTGCACTGGGAGGGTTTATGTAGCTCACAGTTTGTAGAGGTTTCAGCGCATCACCGACTGCCTCCAAGGCAGGGTGGCACAGTAGGGGCTTCGTAGGGGAAAATAGCTTTTGTAGGCAGAGAAGGCAGTGAAGCATCAAGGGGCGACCCCAGTTCCTTCTACCCTGTTCTTTTCCCTGTGTGAACATTTTCCTCATATTTCAAAATATTTTCTAATATTTTCTTCTACCTCTGCCTTATTTGGGCTACTCAGAGCGGGCAGCACTCACACCCTCAACCCTGGCACCCTGAGTCCAACATTGCCCCACACATCGGTCATCTCAGTGCAGCCACCTCTGACAAAGCCCCAAGCACACCACGTAAGGCCCTGGGGGATAGCTGGATACAGCCATCATTCGCATCGATCTCTTGTCCGTGTGAAGTTGTGCAGACCCACATGGAACTGGCCCCCATGCCAGCTCAGTCTTCCTTTTGTCTCTGGGGACTGGTGAAAGGGACCTCTGTGGCAGTTAGCCTCATCCCCTCAGAGCTGCATCCTTTGTGCATCTCCGTTTGCGTCGCCCATGCCTCTGTGGGCAGGGACCTCCAGGAGTCCGTCCCCCCTCCCGCCAGGCTGTTCCCGAGGGATGTTGGCTCTGTCCCCAAGGGTGCTGCTCAGCTTTTGGGTCCTGTGCGCTTGGTGCTCCCACCTGGGACTGTGGGCTCCTCTTGAACCCAGAAGGGGCCTAGTCCAGGGGAGGGGAACCCCATGGCACCAGAGGGTGGGCTCCTTGGCCCATCTTAGCAGTGCGGACAATGCTGCTCCTACGGAGGCCCTGAGCTCGTCCAGAGTGGCCAGCAGCTGCCACTTCACCTCCTTTCCTCCTGTGCGTGCTGTGGCGAGCCCCTGGCTGGCACTGGCAGCAGCGTGCAGGAGCGCCTGGCCTCCGCAGCAGGGCTGAGGCTGAGCCCTGCTCTCATGCCTTGCTTCTGGATGACGAGCAGCAGTGCTTCTACATGGGCATCAGGGTGGACTGAGGGCTGGGTCCAGCTGGGCAAGTGCTGGCTGCTAAGAGCTGGAGGGCTGTACTTGCCGCCCTCGTCAGCCACGTGTGTGATCATACCCTAGGCCATAGAAGACCCAACTCCATGGGCAGCCACACTAGTGGGGGCCAGGAGCTGACTCTGCCTTTCTGCTTGGCCCACAGGCTGACGCCCCACTACGTCTACCCACAAGCCATTGTCCAGCCCAGTGTCGTGATCCCGGCCGCCCCCGTCCCATCGCTGACCTCACCCTACATCGAGTACACACCTGCCAATCCTGCCTATGCTCAGTACCCACCAGCCACATATGACCAGTACCCGTATGCTGCCTCGCCCGCCACGGCCACCAGCTTTGTGGGCTACAGCTACCCGGCCACCCTGCCACAGGCCCTCTCCGCTGCTGCCCCTGCGGGCACCACCTTTGTGCAGTACCAGGCCCCGCAGCTGCAGCCAGACCGGATGCAGTGAGGCCAATGCACCAGGAACTGCAGCGCCGCCTGAGCCCTGGGGGGCTGAGAGGCGGCTTCTCTTCGTGCCTTGAGGAGACTTGGAGAAGAGAGGGCATCCAAGTGGCCGCGTGTGAGGCAGCCCCAGTTCT
Source organism: Ctenomys sociabilis (assembly GCA_004027165.1). Classification (NCBI taxonomy): domain Eukaryota; kingdom Metazoa; phylum Chordata; class Mammalia; order Rodentia; family Ctenomyidae; genus Ctenomys; species Ctenomys sociabilis. The sequence continues at coordinate 33,844 of PVKA01013313.1, read as the reverse complement.
GCACACCTACTGATCCTCCCACTCCCCTGCCCCTTCCACACCCCAGGTGCCCACAGGCCTGTCACCGCCAGGGCATCTTGCTGGCCTGCGTGGTACCCGTGCCACCAGGTGCCTTCTCAGGGGAGTCCTGGAAGAGGGAGCAGTGACCCTGTCGTAGGTGCCACCTCCTCTTCTCAGGACCCTGCGTGGCTGCCGGAGCCCCTGCCCCATGAGGTGTCCTGCTGCAGGCAGCTGTCCCCTTCTGTCGAAACACTGCGATCTCTTCCTGTTGTAATTGTTTTGCTACTAAGTATTCAGAATTTGAGCCTATTTTTTCATTTTCAGTGGAGATTGCTGCCACCCAGAACCCTAACCTATTTTGGACTCTGACAGACTTGTTTTTGCTGATGGTTTCACTGTGGAGACAACAGCATTTCTGTGTCCTACTGTGCTGGCCGCCCCTCGATGGGTTGGTGTCCCTGGTTGCCCCATGCGGGCTCCTGGGCAACTGCAAGAGTACCTGCCCTGACCGGCGCCTTCAGTCCACCTGGTGCTGGCAGCTCCCAGCCATGGGGCCCTTGGGAAGGAAGAAGGCCTGCCTGCCTCCTGTCTGGGGTGGGGGCAGCTCTGATGGAGGGGCTGGGAGGCTCTGGGAGACCCTCAGCTGAGGGGAGGGGTCGCGTGTGGCAATGGGCGGACTGGGCCCTGGGTGTCCCCAGACCTACCTCAGGGAGCTGAGCTTGCAGGCGCTCTGTGGCACGCCTAGCATAAGTCAAGGCCCGGAAAACAAAGGTAGCTAATATTATAATAATATTTTTATTAGAATATTCTGATTATAAAAATAAAACTTGTTTTCTTTGAAAAGAACGTCAAACTTCGGTTTCTTTCTCTTTTTTCCTGCTTAGCCTGGGGTCCAGTGGTTCCAGTAGCTGCCCTTGGTGGCTGCCTGGATCAGCATAGGACAGCGGTGTCCGCAGCCACACCCTAGCAGTCCCTCAGGTACAGTGGCTGGCTGCCCCAGGGCCTTGGCACTTGCGGGTCCCTTTGTCACTGGGGCTGACAAAGGCCCTTTGACTGGGCCTTGCCTTCCCCTTGTGCAGCTCTAGCCTTGTCCAAGTGTCTTATGTGCAGGGGCTCTCTACTTTCTCAGCTTGTGCAGGCCAGACATAGTGGGCAACGGGCCCTTGGGCAGCCTGAGCTGGCTCCGAGGGGTTCTGGGTGGGACCCAGCAGGCAGTCTGCTCTTCAGGCCCACCGCTTCGCTTAGAGCTCGCTGAACCAGAAGTCAGATGGGGTGGATGGAGGGTGCTGGAGACCAGAGTCCCTGCACAGGGGTGGGCTGGGGACAGGTGCAGGAAGCATCTGCATCAGAAAGAATGCCAGCTCCTCGGGAAGCCAACACTGCTCCCTTCCACAGAGAAGGAAGAAGAAACCTCTGGCTGCAGCCGTAGAATGTGGGGCCCTCTGGCCACTGGGCTCCAGGTGGTCAGCCCTGCCAAGGACCTGGGGTGACCTGGCCTGCATTGTGCCCCGCATTGTGTCTGGTCTGGCTTTTTCTGGTTCCTCAGTTTTCTTCAAGATACCACAGAGCTCCCTGCTGCCTGCGGGAGACCTGCCCAGACTGGCTCCTCCCCTTCCGCCCTTCCCCCCCCCCCCAGCACTCTAGTTTGCAAACACTGGGGTGAGGTCAGGAGGTCACTGGGCTCCCGGGGCTCTCCCAAAGACAGTGCTGTGCTGATAGCCTTGGGCCCGGGAGGGGGCGTGGGCACAGCCAGGGTTATCAGCGAGGCCAGTAGCAGCCAGCGCATTTCCTGTCCCTATCGGCCAGTGACAGGCTCTGGGAAAGGCCTTCCTGAAGGCCTGGAGAGCAAGCCCCCCCCCAGGCCCAGGTTGGAGAGGCCTGGGAGTGCAAGCCAGGGGATCCCTGGAGTCACCCAGCTGGAGCTGGGGAGCTGATGATTGTTAGGAAAAGGGCCACAGGCTGCCCTTATCTGTGGCACTGTGCAGGTCCATTTGGTACAAAAGCCTCCGCTGGGGGCTGAGTTACCCAGGAAGCGCCCCAGGGGACAGGTGGGGAAACACCCCAGGAAACAGCCCCTGAGGTGATGAAGGAGGGAGCCCCAGCATACTGCCCCCCCCCCAGGTATGGCTTCTCTGAGCCTTTCTGTGCTGTCTTCCCAGAAACAGGCACTTCTGACCTGTGCTGTGTCCCTGTAACCCGGCCAGCACGTGCCTGGCCCCTGGTAAGCACACTGAGTGTGAGCACGGCAAGGGGCCATGTGCTGGGCTGGACTGCCACCCAGTCTGTCCTTCCTCCTGTGTTTTTGTCCTGCTGTCCCTGGCCCAGTCCCACCCAGTGGAGGGCTGGGTATGCAAACTCAGCACAATCTCGGCACACCCTCCCCGTCCTCTCCACAGACTGCACACACAGATGCGCTCAGGGGTGGACGGAGACACCCCAGGTTCCCCTGTGCACTGATGTGCACACTCACACATGCACGTGCTTGCTGTGGGGGCAGACGTGGGCACGGGGACACTGACACCTTCAGACATCAGGGACACAGTGAGGTGTCCGTGTCTGCACCCTGACTCGACGCATGTGCATCTACAGGCACACTTGCACGTGTGAGGCACAGACACGTGCACACGTGGACACAGACACAGAGGCGCTCAGGAGCCCACAGCCACGTGTGAACACAGATGTGCACAAACACAGACACACTGGCACATAGGTGTGTGCCACATAACCCGAGTGGAGCTGCCGTCCAAGCCACCTGGGCCAGGAGCAGCAGTGCTGAGGCTCTAGTGACTTGGGAAGGATAGAGGAGTGGGCGGGCCACAGTGCTTCCTGCTGGCTGCAGTGGCAAGCAGCCCCACCAGGGCCCCATGGAAGTTAGGGGTTAAGGCCCTGGCCCAAGCACACTGGAAGCTCACTGGGCCACCTGCCCCGGGGTCCCCAGCAACACTTAAGGCCAGTTGCCATGGTGACAGTAGCAGGCTGTCTCAGCCCTGCATCCTTGTCCCTCCAGGCTCTGCATCCTAATCCTACAGTGCTTCCTGGGATAAAGATGGCTGGGAGGGCCATGGCCTCCTGTGGAGCCTGTGAGCCACATGCAGTCCCCTCATCAAGGAGGCCTGAGAGGGCCTGGGGAGAGGGGTATGGCAGGGCCACCCCAGCTGCCACCCTCAGAGCCAGTTGGAGGATGCCCAGGGACACCGTGCAGCCTCTGTCAGAAGGCCTGGCCCACCCAACTGCCATGCGAGGCAGCTGCACTGAGCTCTCCTTACTGACTGGTGTCACACTCTCCACTTTCCAGATGGGCAAACTGAGTCTCCAAAAGGAGAAAGGACTTCTCCAAGTCCGCTGGCTGCTGCTCCCCATTTAGGGCACAACCATGGCTAACTGGCTCCTAACTGGACACTACAAAGTCCCCTCCACGACACTGTCCCCCACCTGCTCTGCCCCTGGGCACTGGGTAGGGGGGATTCATTCCACCTGACTGAACCTGGGCTTCTTCCCCACACAGTTCCCTAGGCTGAGCCCTGGGTGAATACTGAGAGTTCTTGCCAGCTGTGTCCACCCCTGCCCAGGCCAGCGGGTGCCTGAAGCCTAGGGACCCTACAGCCTAGCCACAGTGGTGGGTGAGGGGTACAGAGCCATGTGGGACTCCTACACGAGCTCCTGGGCAGGAGGCTGTTTTGCTGGGAGGCTAGGAGGGGCCAATTTGAGAAGCCTGGGGGCGGGTGTGCTTGGGAAGAGACTTCCTGAAAGAAGCCCAGGTGGGAAGTGGAGCTGAGTGGGAGAGAACAGCCGGGGTGCTGGTGACATTTTGGGGGCCCCTTGATCCTGCTCTGCCTGAAGCTAGACCCTAATGCATCCCCTTGCTCACCTCACCCTATGGTATTAGGGTTTTCTGTCATTTGCAACTGCAGCTCTGGACACATAGTGTCAGAGGATCTGCAGTCCTTAAAATTGGGTTCCATGCCATGCAGAAAATCCAGAATAATAGTAGCTCTTAGCAACCTCTTTTTTTTTTTTTTTTTTTTTTTTTTTTTTTTTGCAGAACCGGGGATTGAATTCAAGCCCTTGTGCTTGCCAGGGAAACACTTATTCTACTGAGCCATCTCCCCAGCTCTCTTCTGCCTTTTTGACGCAGGGTCTTGCTATGCCATCCAGGCCTGAGCTCATTTTCTAGCCCAGGCTGCTCTCAAACTCACAACGATCCTCCTGCCTCAGCCTCCTGAGTGCTGGATCTCAGGAGTGCACCACTACGCCCAGTCTCACAATCTTTTCTTATGTAAAAGAATTGTGAAGCGTGCAGACCCGAACTTGGTAAAATAACTCAGGCTCTGTGTCACTTTAATGCATAGCTTCCTCCCTCAGGACATTTTTCCAGACCCCAGTGGCTGCTGGAGCCCCAGGCTTCCAGTCCAAGTTCTAGGCAATAGAAAAAAGGAGGAAGCCTAGAGTGCCAAAGTTGATGCGAAATCCCTCTTTCACCTGTTGGGCCGACATAACAAGCTGCAAGGCGGGCTGGGCATGCCTGTGTCCAGCAGGGCGCACAGCTACCTGGGGCACTGAAAGCACGTGTCATGCAGATAAGATACGTCCAGACTTCTGGAAGCTTAACTCCTCGTTGCCTGGGGCTCTTTGCAGGGGGGCGCAGACCAGGAGCACGCTCTCTGCTCAGCCTGTAAAGCCTGCTGCACCCTCTGCCTCCTCGCCGCTGGCATAGCCCACGCAGTGGCGCTCACCACCTTGGCGGAGGTCACAACCCTTCTTGGTCACTTGGCCAAGTGACCCTGGTGGGTGCCATGTCAGGGAGACGCACTGTGGTGCTCTCCTGAGCGCTGCTGACTCAGTTTCCTCCCCAGACCTTCCTTTAGGTGTGGAGAAGCCTAACCCAGGGGACATGGCTCATGGGTGAGATGGTGTGGTGCATGGTAAGAGGCAGCCAATCTGGACTTCGGGCTTTGGTCTGTTGCCTCTGAAGCCCAAGTTGTTGCTTTCTGGCTCTGTGGCTTCCAGGAGCTGGAGCTGGACATCTTGTCCAGGGTTCAGTCCCCAGTTCCTAAGCATGCCTCCTTCAGGCACAAAGATTGCCTGCCTTGACCTGCCCATATGGAAATCTGATCATGCCACCTCTGGTTCTCTCACTTTGGAGTTTGCCTGTGAAGATGTGATGGCTGGAGCCACAGCAGCCATATTTGGCCTGGCTTCTGGGTTGAAAGGAGATGAATTAGGGGGTGCTCTCAGTTGAACCTGGTATGGGGAGGCAGCCGGCTCACAGAGCCTGCATCCCATGCAGCCAATGGAAAAGCTGAGGTAGAAGCCAAGTGCAAGTGAGTACACCCCGCCACTGTCTTGTGGGTCCCACCAGCTGGTGCAGAACCTGTGTTTGCAATCAAGGGCTGCAACCATCCTGAGGTCTGGTTGTCCTCAGTGTTGCCCAGCTCCTGAAAACTAACATTTATTGAACCCTTACCATGACTCTATACCAGTCACTTCCTGAGCCTTCCTAGGAGCTGACTGCACCCATTTCTCAGATGGGAAAACCAAGCAGAGATCATCCATCCATTGCCCCATCCAGAGAGCGGCTTGTACCTGGGGCCACAAGCTCTGCTTGGGACAGGCTCCAGCCACCGCCCCCTCCTCCTGGCCTGGCTCGCCCCACAGTCCACTGGGCTGCTTCTCCCCATCCCTGTCCTGCTGCTGAGTCACGCTCATGTTTCTCCTCCAAAAATGTAAACACCAGGTCCCTACAGGCATCAGGCTATCCAGCTACAGCTGCCAGCGGGCCTGCAGCGGGGTGCCGGGCCGTCACCCATACCTCCTGGGGACGCCGATAAGGGCCTGGCTCTGCTTATCGGCTAAGGACCTGGCCCAGCCCGGCGTTGGGAGCATCACAGGGAACACAGGGACCGTCCCTCCCTGCCCGGCCATGACAGCCGAGAGCTCAGTGCCCCCATCCCAGGAGCTTTCTGCTGGCCTCCAGCCCCAGAGCTGCCCTCCTGAGGGGGAGGAAAGTAAAAGAAAGGTATTGGGGCCATGGATACTGCTCAGTGGCACAGCACCTGCCTGGCAAGCATGAGGCTGTGAATTCTAGTCCCAGTACCAAAAATAAGTAAAGAAATAATAAAGGTATTTTTCTAAATTATAAAACGAGCACTGTTGGGAGAACGTCCTATATAGATAAATATGTTACAATAGAGATAATAAAATCGTCAAAGGATCTTCATGGTTCCCACAAACAGAGACAGGAGGGCCACAGGAGGCTTCTGGCTTCTCCTTAATAGCGCCATGCTCTTCTAGCACAACTTTCCAAGATCGACCAAGCCAGGGGTCCCTGGCACAGGGGTAGGTACTTTTATCTTTGTTTTTGCCCTTTTTTTTTTTTCCTCCTTACTCAGCCCAAGAGCCAGTTTCTCTCCTGCTCTTCACTCCTCAAACTTTACCACTGCTTTAAGAAAAAGAAAGAGTGAGTATCCCTGTAACAGAGCCTTCTGGGGCTCCTCTCATACTTGTAGCAGCCCATTTTACAGACACAGACACTGAGGCTCAGTTCACGAGGGAGCTTGCTTAAGGTCACACAGTAGGGGCTGTGGAGCTGGGTCCAGGCTGAGGGTCTGAGGCCAAAGCTGCCTATCTACCAGCCTCTAGGGAGCTGTGGGATCAAAGAGGAGCCTGTCCCGTGAGGTGGTGCTCCCTGCTGTGACCAGGTCACCCTGGTCCTTACTGTGCACTAACGGAGTCCATGCCAGGTGGGGTGGTGGGCAGAGCAGGTTGAGGGACGGGAAGGAAGGGAGCCAGGGGGGTGAGTGGGTAGTGGGTCTCCCATCCCCACCCCACCACGTGGGCTCTGCCTCAGGAGAACCCAGGCCCTACACTGGGCAGGCTGCATGTGGGCCTGGGCTGCTTTCTCAAAAGCTGCTGGCCTTGGGGAGCCCTTCAGCTTCCTCATCGGTAAGGAGAAAACTGCTCCTCCGAGCTGCCCTGTGGCGCATGATGTGGGGTGCACTTGGGCTGGGCTGGAGGGCCAAGGGAGCCCCTTCTTCTCTCCTGGCAGCACAGCCGTGCATCCTGCTGCCTGCTCTGGTCAGCAGGCCCAGTGCTCTGCGCTGGGGACACCAGGTGTCTTCCCTGTTACCTCTTCTAGGTCTAAAGGTCTAGGGGTCTTCGGGGACCTGTGCCATTGGCACCTCACTCACTGGCTCCATCGCCAGCTGGCCTCACAGAACCCGAAAACCCAGAGCTGTGGCTCCGCCCAGAACAATCCCAGGTGTCAGGTAGCCTGGTCCTGCTGCACCCTGGATCCTCATGGGGAGGGCCCAGAAAATGTCCCTCCTGAGCCCCACCCAGCCAGGCTCTGGAGGGGTTTGTTTTTCTTTGGTTTTGTTGTTGTTTTATACCAGAAATTGAACCCAAGGTCTTCAATCTAAGCTATATCCCCATTTTATTTTTTAAATTTGAAGTAGGGTCTTACTAAATTACCCAGGTTGGGCTCGGACTCAGTCTGATGCTCCTGCCTCAGCCTCCCAGAGTGCTGGGGTTACAGAGGCATGCCCCCAGCCTGGACTTTGGGGTGTTTTTAATGCACTTCTGCATGAACTCTCTTCTTTATATTTTGTGTAACATTCCCACTTGCCCATTTTTCTGTTACTTTTTTCTTTACAGTCTTCAGCAGTAAAAAAAAAAAAAATCTGCGTTCTGCAGCCAGCAGAAGAAATCCCTTTTCTCTTTTAAAATTTCAATAGTTCATTTAAAACATGTTTGTTATTGTTATTGTTGTTGTTTTGTGAATCCCCTGGGGCAGGGCTGGATGAAGCAGGGCTTGGGGGGCCCCCTTCCCCTCCCTGTCCCCTGGAGTTGACATCAGGTTGACTGAGATTCACTCAACGTGGTTTTGTAGGAAACTCAGTGCAAATCAAATCAAATCAAAGCAGAGCAAAATAAAACAACAATTAAAACAAAACAATGATACTGCTGTCCCCCATCCCCCACCCAGGAGGAAGCAGCCCCTGTCAGTGAGACCCGGGTGGTGGAAGCCTGCCCTGCTTCATTGGCACTGGAGAGGTGAACCACAGCTCAGGTTCCAGGGTCCTAGCAGCAGCGTTCATGAGATTCAAAAAGCAGAAGCAGCCTCAGTTCCCGCCATTGATGAACAGATAAACAAACGTGACTCTCCATAAGAGGGAAAGTTATTTAACCTTAAAAAGGAAGCACTGGGGAGTAGTTTTAAAAAAAAAAGGAAGCGCTCCCATTGGTTCCTGCACGCAGATTTAGATGTGTGGTGAAAGAAGCCAACCTCCCAGGACCTCGCCTCCGACTCCAGTTGTACCACGTGGCCAGAAGAGGCAGATTCAGGGACAGAAATGCAGCCAGTGTTGGCTTGGGGCTGGGGGTGTCCCCCCTCCGCAGGAAGACCTCGGCCAGTGAGGTAGTGGCACTTAAGAAAAAGAAACAAGTGAGAAAGAGTATTGCCAGAAGTGCTGAAGTCACCGTGGAAAAAGTCAGCATGTGGGGACTCAGTGCCCGCTGCTGTGAATGAGGAGTACGTGGTGACCTCAGCCTGGACCCTGCTCGTCCCAAAGCCTTGGCTGGGCTGGGTGGTGAGGGTGAAGTGCAATTGGAACAGGCAGACCATTGCCGGGGGCTGTGAGGAAGCCGGGGAATTCAGGGTGGGCTGGCCCAGCCCGTGTCTGGTGACCTCGGGCATTTCCATCACACTCATCTATGACTGTGTGCCCCTCTGTACTTAAGAAACATCATAAAGCAGCGAGGCAACAGCCCTGTCAGGTTGGAGCTGGGAAGCCCGCAGATGCTGAAGCCCAGAGGTCATCCCACCCGGAGGAGAAGCTCTGGATTTATTGCCCCAACCCTCCGCTGGCTGCATGGCTTGGTCATAAGTCCTTGTAGTCGGGATCTCATTGTCACCAACATGCTTTTCCATTTTTCACTGCTGTGTCCCACAGCACCTGCCGGGCTCCCCTGAGTGAAGGAGGCATAGCTCTCACTTTACCCTGGTGGACAGGGCAGGGAAGGAAGCACAGCCAATCTTGCCCCATTGTGCTTTGGGTTTGCAGGAGGAGAGGACCAGAAACCAGTTGGACCCAGCATTAGGAGCCAGAAGGAGTCAGTGGGTGGTGTGAAGGCAGAGGTCCTCAGTGCAGGGTGACCAGTGCATGGAGACCTGGAGCACTGGGCCAGCAGCTTGGGGAGCCAGTGGGATTCAGACCAGGAGCAGTTCAGCCTGGGGCACCCCAGACCTGTTGAACCCCCGCTGTGAGGGGACCTGCCTGGCTGAACTGGGGCCCCAGGGAGTCACAATAGGCAACGGGAGCCACAGAGATCTCTGAGATCTCGTCATTTGTTGTGCGACAAAAGGTAACTGAAGCGGATGGTAGATCAAGAAACATCGGAGCCCTATGAGCGGCGTACAGAGGTCATTCTTTCCTTGTCCTAAAATGCATCTTTTCGGGCACAGCTAAATGCACTCCTTGGAGAAAGTCCCCCCTGCAGCCCTGTTTTCCTGTAAATTCCTTTGGGCTGTTCACCTTGGGCTCAGGGCTCCAGGGGTGCCTCCCACTCTCCCCAGGGACAGACAGTGGGTGTCAGGTACAGGCAGGAGGCCTCTCCTGCCCTACTGGGGACTCAGCAACAGAGTTGACAGCTGTCCTGGGGACAGTAATGTTTTCCTCACAGCTCCAGAACTGGTGGTGGTAGTGGGGTGTGTGTGTGTGCGTGCATATGCGTGTGCGTGTATGTGTGTGTGTGTGTGTGTGTGTGTGTGTGTGTGTATACACCACACTAGGCCCCCATTGGGCAGTTGACTGTGACAAGTGTCCCTGTGCTCGGTCAGCCCCAGCAGTTCTGCAGAGTTGACACCTCCTTAGAAAGTTACCAGGGACAGAAAGGAGAGTGAACCTCATGACTGAGCACTCGCTGTGCTGGGACCAGGGACAGCTGTGCTGAGCTGGACAGCATTCCTGACCTGAGGGGTGCCTGGCCTCCCTCCCACAGGGGGAATGGGGAGAACAGCAGATTGGGGTAGGAGGAGAGGAAAGGGGGTCTGTTCTCACAGATGGAGGGTGCTCAGGGAGGCCTCCAGTCCATGGCCCTGGGAAGACTACTGCAGAGTAAATCATGGAGAAGTGCAGAGATGGGGCAGATGAGGAGCATGTGCCAAGGCCCTGGGGCTGCAGCCTACCTGCTTGAACCAAGAGGAGCAGCCAGGTGGCTCTGAGGCTACAGAGAGAGCGGTGGGGAGGATTCTGGAGTTCTGAACTGAGGAGCTATGTGGGCTGACTGGGGTTTAGAGGGCCCTGGGGCTGCTGCAGCGAGGGATGCCAGGCCAGCAGGGGCGAGAGAACTGACCCCCAGCTCTGCCAGAGTGCTGTGGGCGCAGCAGCAGTCCCACTATGGAGCTGAGACGCAGCTGCCCGGGGGTTCCTGGTGTGGCACAACAGCCGCTTGGCTCCTAGTGTTTAGGGTACACACCTGTTGCCTAGGGCAGCGGCTCAGCTGAGGGGTGCAGTCTCCACTGTAGGTGCGGGTGGGCAGGGCTGCTGGGACCAGCCATGCCCCTTCAGCGGCTGAGGACAGAGACCTCAGAGGCTGGGAGCTGGACCACCAAGCTGTGGCTGGCCGGAGGAAGGTGGCCAGCAAGGCTGGGAGACCTGTGATGGCCCCGTGGCCTGCCCAGAAGCAGGGGCCTCCGGTTGCTGTGCCTGAGCAGTCTGGCAGCCACAATAGGGGCCTCTGGCAGATAGATGGGCTCATCCCTATGAGGCCACGAATACAAGCAGAACCAGGGTAGACAAGTGGCTGGCCCCACCGGCCCTGTGGAGCATAGGATGCACATGGGGCCTCCTGCTGTGCTGAGCCAAGGAGAGTGCGCGGGGGCCATGACCAGCGCTTCTTCACCCTGCCTCATGTCCCAGCTGTTACAGAGCTGGAGGCCATGCTGGTTCTCATCTGTGCCAAAGTGCACATCCTGGGGCCATTGTGCCATTGCTGTCCCTGAGGTGCAGTCCTGCCTGGAGCACAGACAGAGCTCAATATATGTCAGTGGGAGGAACAGGGGGTTGGTGGAGGATGCCTTGTGGAGACTGCCTGCAGCCACAGCTTTGCGTGTGCAGCCCCCTCAGCCTGCAGTGCCCCCAAGATGTCTGTGCCAGGACCCTCTGCCTCTCCTGTACCCCACCCTACTCTGTGCCCCACCTCCTCTCCAGGAGCATTTCTCCATTCACTCATTCACCCCTCTTTTACCTGCTGCCATCATGAACAGTGAGCTCTAAGGAAGGGGGGCTGTTTCAGATGCACCATGACAGTGCCAGCCCCCCTGTGCCCAGCTCACAACTCGGGGCTCCTGATACTTCTGGCACCTGTGAAGCTAAAGAAGGTAACTTTAAGGGACCTTTAGCCTTGAAGGGGGCCACAGCAGCACTGCTGGGGGTGGTGGTCTAGGAATGGAGCTGGCAGAGGCCCGTGACAGAAGGGACCCAGTCTGGATGGAGGGGGACTAGGGAAGCCAGAGCGGGGTGCTACTCTGCCTGGGTGGCTGCTGGGAGAGCTGGAGGACCTCGAGGTGGAGGGCCCACTTTCCTTCTAGCTTGCAGATTTCTTGACTGTATTGCTTAGAACCATGTAGCTGCCTAGGGGCGTGGTATAAACATATTTACTTTGCTTCTGGAGAAAATACCAGCTCATTCGTGGCAGAGCAGGCTGGGGAACCCAGTGAACTTGAGGCCCAGACAGGAGGGGGTGGGTCCTGGGTCACCTGCGGCCCTAGTTTCCCCAGCAGCTGCGGGTGGGTGAGCAGACCTGCTGTCTTCTGCACCCCACCAGGGGCTGGTTTTCTGTTACGGAATCATCACCTCCTTTGTGCCTTCAGATTGTGCTTATTTATTACAACACAGCCTTGGAGACTAGAGCTCCAAAAACAGTGTGCCCAAGGGGACCCCAGCTTGGGTCTCAGAGGACAAACTCATAGGCTGCACCTGTGCAGGGGATTTGGGGAGGACCTGTGTTACTCAACCCATTCCCAAGGTCTGGAGATCAGGTAGAGAAGGGGGCTGTTCTGTGTACCCAGCAGATTTTTGTTGTTGTTTTTAATATATTTGGTTGTTACAGGGTCTCACTACACAGCTCGGACTTGTAGTGATCCTCCTACGATTTTACAGCCTCCCCAGCGTTGGGATTACAGGCATTCGCCACTATGCCCCAACCCTGTGGCCGGCCCTGGGGGCGGGGCTGGCGCAGAGTGTGGTGCTGGGGATGAAACCCCGGTCCCTGCACTTGCGTAAGCTTACCTAAGCAGGCGCTTTAGTCTGCTGAGGTACCTCGCTAGAGCCACCCCAGCAGTTTGACCCGGGCTTTCTGTCGCCCAGCAGCGGAGAACCTCTGTGGCTTCACTTTCTTTCTGAAGCCAGTTGGACTTGCCTTGTTCCCGAGCAGGTCAGACTTTCTTCAGGAATGGCGGGATCCAGCAGCGAAACACTGCCGTAGGGACCCTCGTTCTCTCCATTTGTCCGCGGGCATCGCTTTCCTGCTCAAGGTCTGTGGAAGGCCCCGGGCTTCGTCTGCTTGGTTGATCCACAGGGAAGATGTTCGCGTCTTCCTTCGGCCCCTAGAACGAGGCGACACCCCTAGTGTGCAGGGAAGTCTGTTTCTGTCCTACTCCCATCCCCCAACCGCACCTGCGCATCTCCTTGATAAAGCTCAAAACCCCTCACACACAGAGCCTGCTGGCGACAGCACAGAGCCCGAGACACCCCTTCCACAGATGACGTCTAACTTCTGCACGGCGACCGGAAGTGCAATCACAGGAGGCAGCTGGGGCCCCTGCCTGCCCGGCAGCTCGATGCTCGAGCAAGACACATTGAGGAATCCACCAGTCAGAAGCTGGGAGGGAGGCTGGGGTAGAAGCAGAGGTGGGGGAGAGGGCTGCAAATCCGAGGGCCCAGCTGAGACTCAGGCCAGCAGAAGCCCCCCAGGGGAAGTCACACACGGAAACTGCAGGAAGAGAGCAAGCGCCCTGGGTGGGCTACGCTCAGCCATGCCCAGCCAGTGGAGGGCAGAATTCACCTCCCGTGCCCTCCTGCGGCCCAAGACCCGATGGGGGCTCTGCAAGAGCACGTTTCTGGACTTTGAGGGTACAGGCCCTCTTGGGAACTTCCCCCTTCCGCACAGCTGTCACTTTCACAGTAATTGAGCCACAGGTTGTCACTAGCCCAGCAGGACTTTGACTTTGGCTCTCACTTCCTCCCCCACCTGTGAGAGCAGGGCTGGCGCCTCGTGGAAGCTTCCTCCTGGCCCTGTGGGCTGTTGCAATAGTGCCCTCCTCTCCTCAGGCTCCTTGAGGGAGGTGGGGCTACCAAGCGAAAGGAGAGGAAGATGGCTCTGTGGACCTCTCCCCTGTGCTCGGCCTCCACGGGTGGGTGTTGGCCTGGCTGTGGCATCTGTATGCTGAGCCAGGACAGGTTGATGGTGTCCTCTTCCCACCCACCCGCCTGGCTCTGACCCTGAGGTGCCCAGGTGACCTGCCCCTGGGTGAGCCTGTGCACCCATCAGCCCCTGGAGGCTCCTGTTCTCCTTCAAGGGCATCTTGGCCACCGTCCTGGGCAGAGCCACTTGTCAGCATAGGGCTTCTTCACTCCAAAACAGCTGTGTGCATCACCAGCACATCACTGGGGCAGGGATCAGTCTGGTGCCGGCAGCAGCGGCTCCTCTGCTGGGAGGGGGCCTGGGCCAGGGGAGGAGGGAGGCTGGGCTGAAGCCACTCGGTCTTCTCCTTCCCAGGGCTTCCACCTGGAAATGGTTGCACTGCGGTTTCAGGGGCTTAAGTTCGCTCCAGGTGACCTGCCCAGCATGGGGGAGGGGTGGGTGCTGAGCTCTCCCTGCTGTGTCTCCACCTCACTGTTATTGGCTTATGCCTGCCACCGCCAGCACAGGACACTGTCCTGAGGCCTAGATCTCACCCACAAGTGCTCACACAGCCCCTCCTGGCATGCAGGCCTGAACAGCCTCCCCAGGTCCCTACAGCACCAAGGATGGGCACTGTGAGCCTGTGTGGGGACAAGACCTGAGTTGGCCCATCTACAAGAGCCAGCCCTGCTGTGTGTGGGTGAGGGCTCTGCTACGACCCCACCCAGATAGCGCACTGACCCAGGCTTTCCTTCACTTTGGGAGAGCCTCCTGAACACAAGGTTGCTCTAGGAAGTGCAGGAAGGTGGCGTCCTCACCAGAATCACTGAATTTCAGCCTGATGAAGGCCACAGTGCTGCACCCACAGTGGTGGCTGTGCCCCTGCCACAGGTCCTTTGAACGTGCTGGTCTACACCTGCTGAAATGCTCCTCCCTCACCCCTGCTGCTGTGGGCATCAATTCCTAAAGAGGACACAGCCTCTCTTTCTTTCTTTCTTTCTTTCTTTCTTTCTTTCTTTCTTTCTTTCTTTCTTTCTTTCTTTCTCTCTCTCTCTTTCTTTCTTTTATTTCTTTCCTTCTTTCTGTCTGTCTGTCTGTCTTTCTCTTTTTTCCTTTTTATGTATCTGGTACAGGGTCTCACTACACATTTTGGACTCATAGTGATCCTCCTGTTTTCAGCCTCCCTAGTGCTGGGATTACAGCATGTTCCACCATTCCTGGTTTCGTTTACCAGCTCAGTGCACCTAGGGGCGGGACTGGTGTGGCATGTGGTTCTGGAGATCAAACCCTGGTCCCTGCACTTGCCTAAGTAGGTGCTTAGTTTGCTGAGCTATCTTGCCATGCAGCCTGGCAGGGGAGTGGGGGGCAAGCATATTCTCTTTCCTCTTTGCTGTTCTCCTGGCACCTAGGACAGGTCTCCACACACGACAGCTGACCCAGAAAAGTCCACCATGCAGTGGCTCAGCAGCTGGGGGAGGGTGTCAGGGACAAGCTCTACCACCAGGGACAGACCTATCTCCATGGGGCCTGCCGTTCTGTCAGTCAGGGGCCCCACCGCTGAGAAAGCATGACAGGCCCAAGTATGAAGTTAGGCCCAGGGCTCAGAAAAGCTCCCATCTGGCGACAGGAACAGCATTCCAGGCAGGGGGCCCAGCCAGAAAGGTGCCCGGGGTGCAAGGCAGCAGGGAGATGGAGACAGGAGATCCTATGGCTGCAGCTTGATAGGGTCTGGAGGGGCTCAGGACTGGTAGGCCCTGGCCAGAAGTGTCCTGAAGGACTTATTCAGCCCAGGCTTCCCAGGGATCCAGGAAGAAAACCAGCGTGAAGGCGGGCCCCAGCAGGAGGGAGCTCTGGCACTCCCCTCCCCCTCCCCCTGGGCCTGCTGGCCCACAGCTCCCAGGACCCAGTCACCCAGTCTCGGTGCCCCAGCTTTCTGCATGCAGGCTGGTGTGGCCTTCTGTCCTCCACTGACAGACTGGAAGCTGGGGCTCCTGCCCTGGGGCCTGCCCCATTGCAGCCTCGGACCGCCATTTGCATGACAAACGAGACCCAGGCCAGCTTCTGGGCACCAGCCAGCCTCCACTGCCCTCGGCGATGTAAGGACATCAGCGAGGCTTCCCCACCCACTGCCTAAACTGTTTCCCCAGGGAGGGATGCCTGGCTCCCCTGCCTGCCTGGGAGCCTCCTGACCCTGCAGCCCTGCCCATGGCTCCCAAGCTGGGCACTGCCCACAGGGGACTCTGGGGGACAGCCCAGGCCTATGCCGGCAGCCACACTGTCCTTGTGCTCACAGAGCCCACTGCCAGTGGGGACATCCCGGCTCTGAGAGGCCTTTTGGCTGCTCATCTCGTGTCTTTCTGCTCTGGAAACTGTACTGTGAGAAAGGCCAGCCTCTTGGGGAATATCTGTGCTCTCCTGGGCATGGTGGGTGACATCTGGTGGCAGCCTGTGGAGGGAGACGTGGCTATAGTGTCCATTAATTATTCCTGCATTGAACAACTGGAGAAATGACATACCTTTTTTGGCTTCAGCTGCTGCTCCTCTAGAGGCAGGTGGGGCTATGTGCAGCTCCAAGTCCTCAGGCCTAAGCTGGGCCTCACCCCACCACCGCCACCATTGGCCCCGTGCCTGCTAGCCTCCCGGGTGTCACTGCTGGCTTCTCAGCAGGCTGTGCTAGCAACCCCCCTTCCTGCCTCAGGGCCTTTGCTCTTGCTGCCTGGCTGGACCTGGCAGGCAATCAGCTGCTTTCTACCCTGAAGGCTGGGCTTCCTCATCACCTCCTCCCAGAAGTCTCTGCACCTGCTGCTTCAGCAAGGGGTTCCCATTGCTCCCTGTGCCACCTGACTGTGTCCTCAGGACACCAAGCACAGCTCAGTGGCTTATTCGCTTTCTTACTGACATCACTTTCAGAAGGGAGAGGAGAGAGAATTGTGCACAAACAGAGAGACAGATGCGGGGAAGGAGAAGGCGGGGGAGTCGGGCAGGGGTGGCAAGGGGACAGTGGTGGGCAGGGGCATGGAGAGAAACCGGAAGGAAAAGAGAACTGGAGAAAAGATGGTGCGGCCCGCACTGGCAAGGGAGGCGTGCGGGCAAGCGGTGAGGGGCTGGAGGAGGTTCCCAGGGGTTGAACCCTGAGCGTTGGTGGTGTGATGGTTGCTGGGCTTGAACTTGGGGCCTGCAAGCATGAGCCAACACATCCAGCTAACTGCATCTCATTGTAACCTGTGACAGGACGTCAGAACACCGGTGGTCCGCAAAGATCCTAACTAACAGCCTTCAAGCGTGTGCCCATCCCTAGTGACAGAAGGACGGGACCACCCGTAGTCACAGTCTGGCTCTGGGTCTTGGAACAGAGAACAGGTCTGTGGGGCAAATGGTGAAGTCTGAGTAAGGCCAGGGTGCTGGATGTGGGGAGGGGCACACACCTGTAGCCGGATTGTGAAATTCAAGGCCAGCCATGTCTCCAAATCAAAGCTAAAGAGGACTGAACATGTAGCTCGGTGGTAGAGCTGGACCCTAGATTTGGTCCCCAGTGGGGGGGAGGGAAGGAGGGAGAGAGAGAGACTAAGTGTATTAGTTGGTGATGGCCCTGCACCCATGTGAATCTCGAAATTTTTTTTTTTTTTTTTTTTTTTTTTGCAGAACCTGGGATTGAACTCAGGTCCTTGCTCTTGCCAGGCAAGCACTTATTCTACTGAGCCATCACCCCAGCCCAAGTTTAGTTTTTTTTTTTTTTTTTGACTAGTTCAGGAGATCTTCCTGACAAGTCTGATATGGCTTGAGGGTCTGGGGATTGAAGCACAACATCCTGATTACTTTGTTTAAGAAGTCACTTAAAAATAACTGAGCTAATGGGCCAGGAGCCCCTCATGTGAATTTCTCAGCTGTGTTGATTGTCCTGTGGTTTTGTAAGTGGCAACTTGGCTTTACACGTTTTTTTTGGTAAGTCTAAAATTGCTTCAAA
The DNA here is from genome assembly GCA_004027165.1 of Ctenomys sociabilis. Lineage (NCBI taxonomy): Eukaryota > Metazoa > Chordata > Mammalia > Rodentia > Ctenomyidae > Ctenomys > Ctenomys sociabilis. The sequence goes on along the minus strand of PVKA01013313.1, from coordinate 16,476 downwards.
ATAAAAGGTTAGAGCAAGCAAAGAAGACAGAAACAAAGATAACAGCCTGGGAGGAGAGCTCTGTTCCAGGCTGGTCCCTCAGGTGCTAGGTAGGCCTGGCCTCTGACCTCTATTGCTGTAGAGGCTGCCAAAGCCCTGGGCAAGGTAACACCTGCCCCCCCAAGGATGCTTCTAGACTAGGGCAGCAGACCTGTGGCCCACAGGGTAGGATGGCAGAACAGGACTGCAGGCAACACCTCCCACCCTTCATCTGGGGGTCAGCAGGGCTGCGCAGCCAGGATGTGCGTGAGGTACTCTCGGGCATGGTGGCCCTTGGTGCTGGCAAATGCATCCCTGCAGGGTCCCAGCCCTGCTCCTGCAGGACGGAAAGGGAACCCCGGGCCTGGATTTCCTGGGCACACAGGAAAGGGCAGCCCTGTGCTAGGGGTTACTTCCTGCAGCCCCCACACCAGGCATATCCCTGTTCCCTGTTCCTTCTGCAGTGGCTCTGACCCCGCCTGGAGGAATACAAGTGCTCAATTAAGGCACCTTCCTCACAAGGGGTCAATGAAAGAACTTTCCAGAGTTCTAGGCTGTTAAAACCTACTTTTTAAAATGGAAAGATATGGCCAGGCATAGTAGTGCACACCTATAATGCCAGGCCCAGGAGGCTGAGGCAGGAGGACTTTTGCAAGTATGAGATCATCCTGGGCAACAAAGTGAGCTCAAGGCCAGCCTGAACTGCACAGCAAGGCCATGTCTCAGAAAGATAAAAAGAAAAGGCAAATGAGAAGAGACAAGCTGAGCCTGGTGGCACACAGCTGTAACCCCAGCACACTGGTGGGGGAGGGGGCTGAGGCAGGAGACCTTCTCTTAAAAAAAGGCTTGTGGGGGATGTAACTCAGTGGGAAGGCCCTGGGTTCAGGTTCGGTCCCCAGTACCACAATGAATAAGGCAGAATAACCTTACAATTAAACATCCTAGAACCAAGCATGGTGGTGCAGGTATTCAGAAGGCTGGAGTGGGACGACTGCCGAGTTCAAGGCCGGCCTGGGTACTTAAGCAAGACTCTGTCTCAAAATAAAATAAAGGGCTAGGGCTATAACTCAGCAATAGAGTACTTGCCTAGCACGAGTGAGGGCCTCACTCAATCTCCAAAAACAAAAGAGACTTTTGTTCTACTTGTCACTAATCTCTCTGTCTCTGACAGTCTGTCTGTCTGTCTGTCTGTCTATCTCTCTCTCTGTCTGTCTGTCTGTCTCTTTCTTCTTAGAAATAATCTTATGGATGCAGCCGGGCTGAGCTGCAGCTCCTCCAGCCACGGGAGCTGCCCTTCCTGCCCAGGTCTTCCTTGTGTTTTGTCACCGTCCTATGCAGGCACATGGCATGTGCTTAGCTCACATGTGTGTGATGTGTGCGTGGATTAACCAGCTTGTGTGCAGTGCTGGGGTCCGGTGTCTTCCCCAATGGTGCAGTGAGGTCCACAGACTAGGGTCACGGGGAGCCCCTGTCCCCATAGGTTGCAGCCCCAACCTACCTCAGCCCTGAGCCTTCCTCCTCCATAAGACAGAGCCAGCAGCAAGTGGGAGCGCTGGGAGTGGGGCACACAAATTCTGCCTGCAAAGCCCGGGTGCTGCATCTGGAGTCCCCAAGCTCCTCGCCCTGCACAGCCAGGCCATCCTCACACAGTGACATGGGATCTTGCTGGGACCTTGGATTAATGCTAAGACGCCCGGGCTGAACTCAGACTGGCAATCCTCCTGCGTCAGCCTCCCAGAGTGCTAGGACTGCAAGCTTAGGATCTGCACCCAACCTGGCTAGGGGCCGCACATTCCATTTGCGTGGACCCATGAGCACCGCAGCGGTGATAGAGCCTGGCCTGCCCTGGGCCTGCCTTCTGCCTGCCCTGGGCCGTACCCAGCCATCAACTACCCATTCTGCACTGGAGATAATGAGACCCTGGGCTCTAGCTCAGGTGGTGTGTACCAGGCAGAACCTACTTTGAAACTTAAACTGGCCCAAGCCCTTTTGGTTTAAACCTACCCCAGAGAGCCTGGGTTTGGCTCAAGTATCTGTTTCAAGCCCTCTTCCGGTCAGCATTAGGTGGCCTGCCCTGTGGACACCTCCAGGTCTTTTCAGAACTCATTTCACCACACTTCCTGTTTCCCAGGCTGGGGTGAAGAAACACGTTTAATCAGAGCTGCCTCTTCCTCCCCCTGTGAGGCTGTGGTCACAGCGACCTGCCTGCCTGCCTATGTATCTAAGGCCAGGTCCTGCAGGGCTGCAGCAGGTGAGCTAAGGCTGCTTCCAGGGGCGGGAGGAAGGGAAGGTCCTTCCCCAGAGTTCCCGGGAGCTCAAAAGCCTGAATGGGGCTCCACGGCATCCCTGAAGGCCCTCTGCCTCCCCTCGCTTCCTCCCCCACAGCCGAGGTCCACTGCCAAGCCCGGAGTCCCCTGAGCGTCGTCCTCCTGCCTCAGCCTCCCAGAATGCTGCAGGCACCACTCAGGGCTTGTGCATCTGGACTGAGCGGGAGGGAACCTGACAAGGCTCTGCCTTGTGGGGCTGGCACTGCAGGGAGCCAAAGGTGGACATGTAAATACACAGCAAGCCAGAAATAGAACAATTAAAGAAAAGGCAGCCATGCCTGCCATCCCAGCACTGTGGGAAACTGAGGCAGGAGGATCGCAAGTCTGAGCCCAGCCTGGGCAACTTTGAACCTTAGGGAGACAATGTCTCAGAAATGACATAAAATGAAGAAAAGGCAATGAGGGTAGGAGAGCAGGAAGAGGGACTCTAAGGGACAGCGGGAGGAGGCAGGAGCTGGTCAGAGCGAGCTGCAGACCCTGAGGCATGGGGTGCAGGGGATGGGAACAGAACCACGGCTCAGGGCAGAGAGGAGCGTTGCCCTGGTGGTGGGGGTTGGAGCTGAGATGGAGGTACCCTGTTGGCTGTGGAGACTGCGTGACTTCATGTATCAAGAGAAGCTATCAGACAGAGAGAGAGAGTCAGTCAGTCAGACAGACAGACAGACCAGGAATTGAACCCAGGGATTTTGCAAGGAGCTGCATCCCCTCCTTCTTAATTTTTTTTTGAGATAGAATCTGGAGCCGGGGAGATGGCTCAGTGGAATAAGCACTTCCCTGGCAAGCACTAAGGGCCTGAGCTCAATCCCCAGTTCTGCCAAAAAAATAAATTTGAGAGAGAGAGAGAGAGAGAGAGAGAGAGAGAGAGAGAGAGAGAGAGAGAGAGAGAGAGAGAGAGAGAGAGATAGGATATAGGATCTGGCCTAAGCAACTAAACTGCTCTGGCTAGGCTTGAACTTTTGACCCTCCTGCTTCAGCCTCCCAGAGTGCTGGGATTCCAGCACAGGCATGCACCACCACACCTGGCCCCCTGGATGCTCTGAGCCTAGCATGTCTCAGCTTGCCAGTTTTCAAAGCCAGCACTGCTACAGAGTTCAAAAAGGATGGCCACAGGCAGGGCAGGAGCCCAGGCCTGCAGGGGTGTGGTTTGCAGGGTCCAGAGCTGCGGTTTTCCCTGGGGCTGATGTGCTCTCCAGGGACACTGGGCAGCATCCCAAGGCACTGGGCAATGTTCTGAGGTGCCTGGGGCTGTCCTTACCAATGTGGCCACCCCTATGTGGGAGTGCAGAGGTGGAAGACACAGCCTGGGTCGGCAGCTCGCAGCAGCACCCAGCAGAGGCCAGGGTGGGCTTCGGTGCCTCTTGAAGGTCCAGTGCAGTGCCAGGGAAGAGCTGAATAGGTCCACCTGTGCGTGAAGTAGGTGCCACAGAGCTGGTCACCTTGGACCCAGCCTGCTCCTGGTGGTAGGTTTGTAGACAAAGAAATGGCCTTGGGGCACCAGTGTCCCTAGGAGTGACATTTAAAAGAGAGAGGAGGAAGAAATTGAAAGTCTAGGCCACCTTGGCAATGCCTGGAGTACTCTGGCTATCTGAAGTGCTGACATCTACTAACTCCTGACCCTTTCCACGTCATGAGCCATGTGCTGATGTGGACCTTGCAGCTCCGGGACCCCCTGCCCCCACAATGCTCCTTGGTCATGCAAAGGTAGAGCTGTCCCCTAACATAAACAGGAGGGGATGCAGCTCCTTGGGGGTGTGCTGTCACCAGCATGTGGTCTGAAGATAAAAGGCTCCTTTTCCGTTTTCCTGGCCATAAATGCGAATGAAACCCAGCTGAGCCGGCTACCCAGCAGGCATGCCCTGGCCTGCAGCGCAGGAATGTGGACCAGCCAACGCCTTGGTGACCAGCCCTTGGTGGCCGTCTCCAGGTGCCTGGGCTGGATCCACAGACCAAGCAGCATACACTCTGTTTGCCCAGGGAATGGACTCAGTGCTCCTCATCACTGGACAGAGGCCCACAAGCTCAGGGAACCCCCTGGCAGCTTTCCGGGGGACTTGAGTTCTGAAAGGGAGTAGAGTGACCCCTCAGCACCTGGGGCCCAGGGGCGTTGGTGAAGCAGAGGCACTCCAGGGCCCCTAGGGAAACGAGCACACATCCAGGCCAATGTGAGTGTGACATACAGCAAACTCCTGAAGGATCCACAGCTACTATTTTGGGGGTCACAGTCTCCCTATCTCCAAAGAACAAGTTGGCCAGGATGACGGTGGAGCCCTGCAACCTGAGCCAGCAGTGACTTGGGGAAGCTCACGTGAGACCCAGGATTCTTTTCCACTTGATTTTTCTACCCTTCTTGACCAGCCCGGTGGCCAGGCACCTTCACTGCGCACCAGCACCTGTGGATCTCTGTCTAGGGAGCAGGCGGGTGACGTACAGCGCGCCTTGGGACAGCCCCAGAGGCTGCTGCTCAGTGAAGGTGTCTGTCCTCACTGTGCGGATTGTTGGATCTGTCCCCTGTGCCAGCAATGCTGATTTCCATATGGGCCAGTGCAAGAGAATTTCCCTTTAAAAATAAGCATATTTAAGAAAACCAAAATCAGAGTGAGTTATTTTTAAAGAAAATAGGAAGCAAAGTACAGGCCATTTGAAGGTAGTCACGGTCAAAGGGATGCCTGGGCATGCTGGGAGTTTGAGGACTGTGCACAGGGGCTTCCTTTGGGCACTGGCAAGGTGGCTGAGGAGACAGGGGTTTCACCTGACCCCTTCCCCCAGGCTGACCTCAGTGTCCCTGCTGGAATCTCTGGGATTTCTGGCCTCCCCTCCCCTTTCTCCTCTTCCTCTCCTCTTCCCTCCTCCTTTATTCCCAGGTCAAGTGCATGAAACCTCCTACAGGTCCAGCCAAACCCCTCCGTTCCTGTCCTGCTTGGGCTCTCCTGGCTGTAGGCGCCCCACTGCCCACCTGTGCACCCTCAGCTTCTCCTCCATTGTGTACCCACTGTGGAAATCCCCACTGCCCCGCATTCAGGCACCTGAGGGCTTCCCACAGATGCACTGGCTGGACCCTTCTGGCCAAGTGAGAAGGAACTCAGGGCTCTTGAGCTGGAGCTCTGGTGGCTCTGAGGGCAGCTGGAGAACACGGCTGCAGGTTCTCTGCTCCTCTAGAGTGGCTGCTCTCCACCCCTGTACCCATGGAGCCATGCCACTTCCTGGCCCAGCCCTGCGCCATCCAGTTGAAATGCTCCATGCTGTTCTGGGCTGGGAAGGGCTCAGGGTCTTTGTTCCCAACCTCTGGTGGCCCCATTGCAGGTCAAGGGCCACACTAGAGATGGCAAGGAGTGATCAGAGGTGGCGAGCTTGTTCCCTGGAAGCTGGACTGGAAGCATTCTCCAGCTTGGGGCCATGTGCTCTTCACTACACTCTGCCACTGCGGACCAAGCAGGCGAATGACGCAGAGCCCTCTCCATCTACACTCGAACCAAGCCAGCCCAGCAGCCATGCGTCAGATAAAAGTTGTTTTTTCTCTCCTTGAAAACCTCAGTATACAGGCCAGGGAGATAGCTCAGTAGGATAAGTGCCTGCCTGGCAAGTGAGAGGTCCTGAGTTCAATCCCCGGTACCCCAAAAAGAAAGAAAGAAAACCTCAGTATTCAGGTTTAATTGCAGCATGGGCACTTTGTGATAAATAAGCGGTGTGGGCTATTGGTGGGCATCTTGTGTCTAAGAGGCTCACCATGAGCAGCTTAAAGCATCTTTGCTCATTCCTGCAAGGAGAAGGCTCGCCTGGAAGGCTGCTTCCTGTCCCTGTCCCTGTCGTGTTCATTCGGGGACAGGTGGACGCCAGCCTGGGGAGCACAGATGTCCGTTCTCCTTCCTGTTCTTGAGCACATCCTTCTTGCTGTGCAGACCTAGTTGCCTGGTGTCTCAGTTACTTTTCTCTTGTTGGTGGGACAAAATACCCAACACCCCACGTTAAGGAAGAAGGAAAGGTCAGTTTAGCTCATAGTTTGTGGAGGTTTCAGCCCATAATCAATTGGCTCCATGGCAGGGTGGCACGTGGCAGAGGGCAGCAGTTTATGGCAGCAGAAAACAGCAGAGAGCAAGGAGAGGAGCAGCGCCAACAGCGGCGGCACAAGCCTTTCCCCCTGCTTTGTACTGCATTCAGGCTGCCAATGGGTGTGGCACTCACATCCGTAATCCCAGGATTGGATCATGGTCTGAGTGTAAACTCTAGAATCCCACCCCAGTGACTACAAGAGGCTTTGGGGGAGACAACTAGACACAAAACATACCACCTGGCTTTAAGTCTTCTTCATCTACGAAGGACCCAGGTCCCTACAGCATTCTGTAGTCACCCATGGTGCACTGGCTTTTACAACTGTTGCTTCTGCTGCTCTTGAGCTCCTACCTCACAGCGATAGCACAAGGCCAGCAGGGGGAGGGGCTTTGTTCTCATTGGCTCGACTGGGTCACATGGTACCCCTAGCTGCAAGGGATGCTGGGAAGACCAGCATGTGGCAGAGGTCAGTGGGGCGCCCTGAGGAAAGTGATCACAGGTATCCCCAGGGCAAGGTGTGTTGCTGGTCCAACAAAACTTGGCAACAAGGAGGAAGTAGAAAGGCAAGAGTGTGGCAGAGTGGGTAGCTGATGAGCAGCACACTGGGCAGCATCGCGTCCTTGCAGAGGCCCCAGATGCCCTCCCACCAGGGGGACCACAGCTTGCTCCTCTGGACATGGACTCCTCTCCTTCTGTTGGTGCCAGACCCCGAGTATGCGACTCCAGACCAGGCTGTGTCTGCCCCTTAGCACCCATAACAGTGCCTAGCACAGGTCAGGTGAGTAATAGCCCACCCTGGAGGATGCCCCTCCCCCATGGCATTGGAAGATGCCCAGAAAACTCCGGTGACTTCTTGCACTGAGCTTCAAACTCCCCTCACCACCTGCAGAGCGCCTGCCCACTGGGTTGGTCTGCAGCCAACTTTCTCCACAGCCATCTGCTGTGTGACTCAGGGCAGCTGCTTCCACCTCTCTGAGCTTTTCTCCCTATCTGTACAATAACAGCCCTTCCTCCCCAGGCTCTGGTCCCCAGTGACTCAGTATCTCCAGGCGGCTTCCTACCACTCTTAGGAAAACCCCCATGCTTCACAGGCCCGCTCCTCTTCTGTGATCACTGATGTTTCCACCACCACTCTTCCTAGCTGAGTCAGCCCCACAAGCTATGTGAGGTGGGATCTGGCACTCTACTGCCCCAGGGCCTTTGCACATGTCATTTCCTCTGCGGGAGTACCCACCCCTCTTTCTAAGGGCTGGAGCCTTCTCATCAGTGGACCTCAGCTCCCTATTGGAAGGAGCATCTTTCTCAGGGGTACAGGCTGTCCCCACACTGGTGCTCTGTGCTCGTGGGGTGGGGCCTGGACTGAGCATATTTGGTCCCCAGTGGCAGGAGAAAGAGCCAGAGTCGGGCACTGCTTTCTTTCCCAGCCCCTGCAGGAACCCAGAGAGTGCCTGGTGCCTTGGCATTGTGATGTGAATGAGAGGCCAAAACCAGAATCTGCTCTCAGCTCCTAGCTCACAGCAGGGCCCCAGCTCATCTCCTGTTGGGAAGGAGACAGAGGGAGGCCCAAGGGGTCCCTGCCCTGCTGCCTCCCCCTGGAACTATCCTGACTGGGCTCAGATCTCCTCCCCCAGAGCCGGCTGCCCAGCCCCTGTGAGGCAGCAGCTGAGCGTCACATGCCTGGCAGAGCCAAGGCTGGCGCTGTCAGAGCTGTCAAACAACCCCCCTGCCAGGTCTGTGCAGCAGCCGAGGCCAGCTGCGGGGTGCCAAAGTCCCTCCTGTGACAGCACCGCAGGCCTGCGCTCTGCGGGAGCCCGCTGCTGCCTGCTCGGCCTTATATAGGCAAGAGTGGGAAATCCCTCTGCGGTGGGCTGGCGGCCGAGGGAAGCCGCGAGCTAGGCCTGGCGGGATCTCCTGCTCTGGATCTGCCGCCTTGGCCAACACCAGGCCAAGGAGGCGGCCAGGCGGCCCTCAGGCGGGTCAGCAGCTCCGGGGATCCCGTCACTGGTGGCCTGGTTCAGAGCTCTGACCAAATAAGGCCTGGGCAGCGGGGTCTGCACAGGCTCAGCGTGGCTGTGGGTTGTGGCAGGCCTGCCTGTACCCCACACATGCCAAGGAGCCATAGGCTACAGCTGGAGACCCCAAAGGAGCAGGCACTGCCACACGGCTCCCTTGGGAGATGTTTTTTGGTGTTGGTGCAGGGAGGGGCCCTCCACTGGGAAACCCAAGGGAAGCTGAGGTTGGGGAAGGGTCCTGGGACTCCCACTGCAGCTAAGCCTTGGGAAAGCCAAGAGTGCTCCATGGCCCCTGCTCCAAGCCTCACTGGGGAGTCCTGACCTGAGCATTAGCTGGGGGTCAGCCTCTTGCAAGTGTCTGGTCTGTGGGGTCATAGGGTACTATGGGAGGCTGAGGCAGGAGGTTTGCAGGTTCAATCCCAGCCTGAACAATTCAGCAATTTAATAAGACCAAGTCGAACAATAGCAAAAGGGATGTGGTTCAGTGCAAAGACTCTGGATTCAACCCCTAGTGCTATAAAAATTTAAATTAAATTAAATAGGCCTGGGGTCAGATCTCAGTGTGAGGCTGCTAGGTTTGATGCCCAGTATCAAAGTAACAGGATAAGTTTGGCCAAGGGACTTTGGGAGGAGGCTAGGGGCTTAAGAATAAGCTGAGGGCCTAGCATGACCTAGCCCTGACCTCCGCCCGTAGGTGGACCCTGCCCTACACACTAGCTGTGCAGCAGTTCTGGGACAAACCCTTCAGAGCAGGAGTGGGGCTGGGACAGAGAGGCCTGTGGGCCAGGACACCAGGTGTGCCTCAGATGTTCCTTTGGTGTAACTGTCTTGGTGCTGGAAGGCTGTCTCAATTTTATCATCCTTATAATGGGCACAATCCAAGGTGCATCTCAAGCGGCTGTGGGTACTGGATTATCAGGGAGGGAGGAGACTCCGTTCCCCGGGAGCTGGGGCCACAGGGGACTCCCCTGTTCTCAATGTCCCTCCCACATCCTCATGGTCTTGGGGCACAGGTATGGCCTGTCAGTCTCCTCGTCACTCTCCCAGGGCAGAGAACATGGGTGAACTGGTCAGCTGCTGTCAGTGAGTGTCCGTGTGTGTGTGTGTGTGTGTGTGTGTGTGTGTGTGTGTGTGTGTGTACTCCAGCATCCTCAGGCATGCATGAACTTGGGAAGGCCCCAGCCCCATGTGGGGTGAGGGTGGGTGGGGACTGCTCGCAGCTCTGTGCTGCTTCCTTCTGAAGCCCTTTCAGCAAGCCTGGGGCCAGAGCCCAGCTCCTAAGCCCCCAGGCCTTCTCCCAGAATGAGGGGCCCAGAACCAGCCCTAGAATGCAAAAAAATTTGTTTAAAAGGATCAAGACTCTCAAGTGCCAGTGGCAGAGCAAGGGGCTGCACTGGGGTGCAGGGTTCTGAGGGGAAGGCCCAAGCCACATCCCACGAAGCCAGCCCTGTCCCTCTGCTTTTCCTGGTGGAGCCCAACCCCTCATCCTCCAGCCCTGGCCTTAGATTCTGGGGTGAGCTGTGCCCTGATCCACCTGCCAGCCTGACTTCACAGAGGCCTCTGGGATTACAGGAAGGGCCAGCAGACATCTGTAAAAATCACCATCCCGTCTCAGAAGCAGCCAGGAGCCACGTGCCCAGACAGGCTGCCCCCAGTAGCAATGTGCTCCTGGCCACTCTGTGTAAGGGTCAACTCTGCCTTCATGCACAAGGCTGGCAGTGCCACTCAGCTCCTGCTCACAGCCAGCCTGGGTGACAAAGCAGGGGTTAGCATCTGTGCATGGGTATTCCTGGGACAGCCCCATGGGCAGCCTGTGTTGAGGTGCTGGACCCTGGAGGGCAGGCCAGGATGAACTGGAAACCCACTACGAACCTGGGTGTCACATGAGTCCCAGGGTCCATGGATGGCTACTTCCTTGGACTCCCACTGGGTCTGTCAGAACCTTAGGGTGCCCTGGAGGTGGGGACAGGCTCATTTGGTCACAGAGTCTCCCAGAGCCCATAGGGCATGGGCTCCTGGTGCACTGGAGGGGGGTGGGAAACTTCCCACAAGCAGAGGTAGGAGCCAGAGTCCACCACACCCACTACCCAGCCTGGGCTGGGACCCAGGGTGTGGCCAGCCTGGGAGTCACAGTCACTTGGGGGCTGTTTGAACTAGGACAAAGTTCCTTGAATGCAGGGTACTGTGGAGGGAAACTCTCGTCCTTTTGGCATAAACCCCAGGGCATCTCCTGCCAGGTGCCGGTTCCCTGACTCTTTAAAATGAACAAGGAGGGCCGCCTAAATAGCTCAGTGGATTAAAGAACCTGTAAGCAGGCGCAGGGGCCAGGGGTTCAATCCCTGGGCCTGCCTTGCCAGCCTCACCCTCGGGGCACGCTGAGATGGCGATTAGACTGGGTGCGGTGGTGCACGCCTGTAATCTCAGCTACTGGGAAGCTGTAAATAGGTGGATCACTACGAGTCCAGTCTAGTAGGGAGACCCTGAACCTCCTGCAAGCCCTTCCCTAAGATACAAAAAATAAATGAATAAAATGAAGAAGGAAAATAAAAATAATTTGAAATGAACTGAATGAGGAATGTGTTTCCAGAGACACCCAATCAGCAAGCTTCTGGTCAGCTTTTGTCCAGTCCCATAGTTGTCACAGAGGCTACTTCAGTGAGAACCTCCTGTGGGATGCGGAGACTGGAGGGAGGCAGAGCAGAGGCCCGCTCTGCCAATGCAGAAACCAAAGCTCAGAGAGGTTGTGTGAGTGCCTGGAGGCCACAGAGCCTGTGTGTGACAGTCTTTGGCCAATAAGAATGCTGATTGGCTAGAAGTGACAGGAGAATGGGGTATCATTTGCCAGGGAAGCTGGGCTCAAATCCTGCCCCTATGTCCTTGGATAGAAAGCTGGAGTCCCCTCAAGCTCTGAGAGCTGTGTTCTGATCTGTGCCAGCTGAGCCTCACTATGTCTGTGAAATGGGAGCTGCCATTACAGGGTCCTTTAGTCACTCAACAAACATTTCTTGAGCACCTACTATGTGCCAGCGACCCTCGCTTTGGGGCCTCAGTGGTGTAGTGTGGGGAGCAGCAGTAAGTCCCTGCTCTGGGCTCTGTCCTCTGTCCTCAGCCCACCAGGCCCAGGCTGGGGTGTGGGGAGTGCGGGGGGCTGTGTGTGGGAGGCGAGGTGTGGTACCCTTCCACCACCTGCCCATGTACCCCTTGCTCTGTTTAGTGCTTTGTTCCCTGAGTGGGCAGGGCCAATTGGACAGATGGGAAAACAAGGCCGAAGGGGCAATGTCACTTGTCTGGGATCACATGGCTCCCGAGGGTGGATCAGGGCAGGACTTGCTGGGCCTTAATAACAGAGAAAAGAGGGCACTGGGGAGGATGACGCTGGGGGCTTCCTGGACCCTCCCTGTGTGCCTGGGGGGTGCCCCTCAGGTCCTGGGACCTGGGCTCAGCCATGGGCTTGCCTGAAGCTCCTGAGGCCTGGCCTGGAGACCCCTCGTCCTGCCTCTCAGTTGGATTTTTCACCTCGAGCCGGAGCCTTGGCATCCCTGGCAGGCTGTGGTGGGTATTTTTAAATCTCACAGCTGCTTTATATCTGGATGGCTGATACGTTCGCTTAGAAACCTCCGGCTCTGCCAGCGTCCTGGACAAGCTGTACACAGGAGCTGGGGTGACGCCGGCCGCAGTGGCGCCTCGAGGGTGAATCAGAGGCTGTGGCAGGCTGCAGTCGCCAAGCTGGACCCTGGAAAGAGCAGGAGACCTGAGAGCCAGTCCAGGCGAGGACTTAGCCGTGCAGCAAGCCCTAGTATGTTCCTGGGAAGAGGGACTCAGAAGGTAGGAGAGATGAGGAGCAGCTCTGGCTGCTGAGGGCTGCATGGACGTATAGAGCCAGGGTCATGGACCTGGGGTCCTGGATGCTCAGCTAAGGGGTCTGATGATCTGTAGTGGCTGCCTGTCACTGCGTAACAAGTCACCCTGCAACTCAGTTACTTGTGCCAGTTGACTGCGCAGCCTGAGCCACCAGTGGGATGGTTTGGAGAGGCCGCTCCATCAGGTACAGAATGCAAGCCGGTCCCCGGAGCCTCTGGACACAGTATCCGCTGCCACCCTGTGCACAACCCTGACCCGTTTCATGGCGGCCATGTTTGATGCCACTTAATCCTGCTCCTGGGCCAGAGGTGGGCACCTGACTCAAGAGCAGCCAATCATTGTTGCCAAAAGATTACCTGAGCCAATCAAAATCTCTCAAGAATTTGAATGAAGAAAACCCAGGCACACAGAGCAGACCATAAAGCAGGACTGAAGCTGATGGCTCTAGGGGCAGGAGCAGCCTGTGCTAGGTGGGGGCTGTGCTAGGTGGCTCCCTGGTGCTCCTCGATCACTCCAGGCTCGTTCCCACCCTGGGACTGCCACACTGGTGTTTCCCCTGCCTAGACTCTTTTTTTTTTTTTTTTTTTTTTTTTTTTTTTTTTTTTTTTTTTTTTTTTTTTGTCTCTTTTGAGACAAGGTCTCACTATGCAGTTCAGGCTGGCCTTAAGCTCACTTTGTAGCTCAGGCTGGTCTCAAAGTCACAGCAATCCTGCCTCAGCCTCCCAAGTGCTGGGATTACAGGCGTGCGCCACCACGCCCGGCCAGATCCAAGAATTTAGAAGCAAATGCTACCTTCAGACCTTCACGGTCACTTTGCAGTGGACCATGGTACAATGAGTAGAGCATGGAGAAAAAGTCAGGGTCCGTCTTAGAAAGCAATGCATCACACTGAGTTAGCCCTGTATGCTCAGGGCCTTGAGTTCCCCACTTGTAACATAGGGGTGGCATGGCTTCAGCCGGATCTAGGGAGGGGACATATGTGAAGCCACTGTCACAGAGCTCCTGCAGAGTACGTGCAACAGAGCTGGAGAGGGGCTGGGTATGGTGGCCAAGGAGGGTCAGTGCTGGTTGCTTCTGGAGGCCAACCCTGAGGCTACCAGGCAGTTTCTCAAGCAATTAGGCCTGCATTCTAACTGGCAATTTGTTGATGAATACGGAATGAATCCTGAATGCTGTAACATGGCACCAAGAGCAGGCTGTGCAGTGTGACTTCTCTTCCCTATTACAGAAAAGTTTGCATTTTCAGAACAGAAGAGGAGGGGAAAAAAATTGAATCTCAGAGCCGGGCATGGTGGTGCATGCCTGTAATCCCAGCACTCGGGAGGCTGAGGCAGGAGGATTCTTGTGAGTTCGAGACCAGCCTGAGCTACAAAGTGAGCTTAAGGCCAGACTGAACTGCATAGTGAGACCCTGTCTCAAAAAGACAAAAAAAAAAAAAAAAAATTGAATCTCAGGGTCAGGATGTTACATCATCAGTGTACTGCAGGAACAAACCATCAGCAATGCCTGTGGAACAACTGGGCTGACCTATGCTACTGCAAACAATAAAGACAAGATTCCAGGGACTGGAGTTCAATTCCCGGGTACTGCATGCCACCCTGGCCCTGCCCCTGGGTGCGCTGGGACCACCAAGTCTGGGCGTGGTACACACGCCTGTAATCCCATCACTGGGGAGGCTGGAAACAGGAGGATCACTATGTGTCCGAGCTGCACAGTGAGATCCTGTACAAAATACATAAATAATGCACTGTGACTCTGGATCAATCCTGAAAAATTTCCTGGAGGAGTCTGTGTCAGGGAGCCCAGTCCAGCCAGACACCTGGAGAACTACAACACTATTGAGTTACTAATGAGGCCAGTGCCCAAAATGGTCAGACTGAGGCACCAAATATACATGAAAAAGTAGACCCTCATTTGATTGCATTAGTTCATGTAGATGGGCGTCTCTATGCATTAGATGGGTGGAAACCATTTGCAATGAACCATGGGAAAGCTACTGATGAGACGTTGCTAGAGGATGCCGTAGAAGTTTGCAAAAAGTTTATGGAACGGGGCCCTGGTAAGTTAGAGATTTAACACAACTGCTCTTTTGGCTGCGTAGATTGTCAATGGAAACACTAGATATTGTTATTATTTACAACAGAAGTTAAATTTCTGCTGATACACATTTACTCAAAAATTTTGATATTTTCATTTATGTGACTGATTATATTTTATGTGAATTTAAAAACAAAACCTTGAGCCTCAGGATCCCTGCAGGGTGGCCCACCCACGCTACTCCACTGCCACAGGAAACACTGGAGCACCTGTAGTTGCAAGAAACCCATCAGGAGCCTTTTGGTGAATATTTGTTCCACTTTCTGGTTCAGTGGTAGAAATAGGAAGAGGACGTGCCTCTGCGTAGCCACAAGGGACCGAAGCTCACCTGGTGTGGTCGCTTGCCAACTAGAGGTCACCTTGTTCCACCCGGCTGAACAGAACCAGCGTGGAGGCCCACCTGAGGGTTGTTGCCAGCAGCATTAGAGGCAGAACTGAGGCTGCTGGGGAAGGTCGTTGGAGAGGATGCTGGAGCTGTTGGAGGCTGCCGCTGCCTTGGGCTGTCCTGCTGGAGGCCCTGGTGAACTCAGCCGTTCTCATTAGAGGAAGAGCTCAAGACCCCGCTGTCACTGAGAGTGGCTGCGGTTCACTTTGGGGCAGCTCTGGTCCTCACCTTGAGCGTCGCTTCCTGGCCCCAGAGGGGGAGACGGCACACCACTCAGCCTCCTGGAGGAGCTTGTTGCATTGGTTTTCCTGATGGGAACTCAGCTTTTCCCCTCATCAGAGATGCTTGGGACTCTGCTGGGCCGAGGATGGCTGTGATACTGTGAGGGGAGCTCTGGTTCTTACTTCCAAGGTTGTTTCCTGGCTCCAGTTCAGACCCCTTAGCCTGCTGGCACAGATCCTTCATCCCACTGGCACCGACTTTCTGGCTTCTACCACTGACCTTGGGGCCTTCTTGGCACAGATCTGTGAAGTGGGCCTTGTCAGATATTGTCATGGGCTCTGGCCTCCAGCTGGATTCATGAGAAGCATAGTTTGGGCTCTTCAGCTGGACTCAAGCAAGACATTGCTGTGTAATCTGGGCCCTCAGATGGATTCTTTGGTCTTTAGTGTGTGGATAGATTTCCTGCACTCCTTGTTTCTCTGGATGATTCATTCTAAAACAATCTTATAGACTGTGTTCTGTATTGTATTTTTCCCCTTGCTCCAAGGGCAAACTCCAAGACATGACACCTGGCTTGATTTTTTTCCCCCTTCACTATATAGCCCGGACTGCTCAAGTGCACAGCAATTGTCCTGCCTCAGCCTCCTGAGTACTGACATTACAGGTGCACATCAACCTGGCCTGACTTTAGCCTACCTCTGGTGGCCTTGACCCTGTGGACTGACAAGCCACGGGCTGCTGTGTGTCGAGCATGGTCCTTGTCACCTCTGGGCCTCTGTCTTCTGCTGAAAACCAACACAGTTTCCCAAGCATGCTGGGCTCCTCCAGGTGACCCAAGGGTGGGGCCCAGGTGCAAGCTACCCTCAGCAGGGGACAGAGAGGACAGCATAAGTGTGGTGAGGGGCGGGGAGCCCACTAGCTACATGCAGAACCAGGCTGGGGCCCTTTGCTTCCTCCCCTCAGCCTGCACTGCTGGTTCCTGCAGCTGAGGACTTTGTGTCCACTGACACTGAGCCCAGACCTGGCTGTGAGCAAGGCCACCCTCATCTGTCATGGGCCACGTCTCCGGGGGTATGGGCCCTGCAGGGAAGGGGAGAGGGCCGAGCCGGGTCCCCAGTGCGGGGTTGCTGGGTTCTAAGCATGCTCAACTTTCATCAACTTGCTGGCAGGTCACCTGATGCTTCACTCATCGGAGGGCCTTAGTGCACGCAGTGTGCAGCTCCGGGAGTCCTCTTTTGGTGACGAAATGCCTGGTCTGTGATCACAGCCAGCCAGGGCAGAACAAGCCACAGAACCACAAGGCTGCGTGGGGCTGGTGTTTCCTGGAAACAGCCAGGTTTCCAGGGCAGCCCAGCCAGGCAAGGAAGGAGATAGCCTGCGGCGGATCAGCACGGGTCTGTGCACAGCGCCCCCTATGGCCATCTCCCCCTATGCAGGGCCTCATTTCTTCCACCTCCAGGCAAGGCTGGGGTCCAGCTTCTTCTTTTTTTTTTTTTTTTTTTTTTTT
>PVKA01013312.1:0-55292 GCA_004027165.1 Ctenomys sociabilis | reverse complement strand
TTCAGGATGGCCTTAAGCTCACTTTGTAGCTCAGGCTGGTCTCGAACTCACAACAATCCTCCTGCCTCAGCCTCCCGAGTGCTGGTATTACAGGCAAGCGCCACCATGCCCGGCTGCTAATGGCAATATTCTTGAAATGAGGGCTGAGAGATGGCTCAGTGGAATAAGCGCTTCCCTGGCAAGTGCAAGGGTCTGAGTTCAATCCTGGGTTTTGCCAAAAAAAAAAAAAAAAAAAAAAAGCTTCAATTGGTTATAAATTTTACTATTTTGTTGAGGGAATGAAGACAACTTTCACTTATAAAAGAAAGTCCATTGTTTTCTTTAAACACTGAAACTACATCTAGAAATGATGTTTTTAAAGTTTTTAAAAAAGAGCCAGCCAGGGGATTAAAGCAGACACAGGGGCTGGGGGTTTGATTCCAGGGCCTGCCATGTGGGCCCTACCCTCAGGGCGTGCTGAGACTGCAATTGAGACAGGGCATGGTGGTGCTCACCTGCAATCCCAGCTCTTGGGAGGCTGTAAACAGGGGGATCCCTATGAGTCTGATCTAATAATGAGACCTTGAACACCCTGTAGAGACCCTTCCCTAAAAATACCAAAAAAAAAAAAAAAATGGTTTTTAAGAAACAAAATTAAATAGCTATAAGACAGTCCTTACTTTTGACAACAGGAAAACCAAGGCAGGAAATTGTTAAGGGACCTGCCCAGGATGGCTTTATGGTCTGTTCTCTCCAAGATACCATTCTGCCACTGAATGAAGCAAGGGAATCTCCCAAAATTAAGTTCAGGAAGGAAGCATGCTACTGTCACACCTTAAAAATTGTCAATTATGCTCCAGAGAAGCTTTCAAAATAGTTAGAAAAACAGATGTGTGCATGTTTCAATATGCTAATACAACTATCATTCCCTCTGGAGCAATACCAGTTTGTTAAAAATTCATCCTCAAATTTCAATATATTTTTCTGGGTTAGCAAATGGCTCTCATTTTCTAAAATCATGGACTACATACATTCAGCAGTAAGAGTTTTCTGCTCAACATCCATTACTACCAAAGGCCAGTCTAAAGACAGAAAGTGCCAGTTTATAACACGAGCAGCCAACATGTATCTTTTTAACTCTCAAGACTTTCCTGGCTTGTGTACAGAGTTGCAGTTCCCACTGGTTAGAAGTTCATAACATGTGATCATTTGATCATTTCCTCTATATAAAAATGTGCTCTATTTTTGCATGTTCTCATTCTAGTAGGTGGTAAAATATGTTAACGGTGGTGCCCATAGAGATCTATCTATACATGAGGATTCCCCTACCTTGGCACTCTCAATCTGAAGCTAAATAACTCTGTTGTGGGTAAAGTCCTGGGTAGAACATACAGATCTTCCCCAGCTGCTCCTCACTAGACACCAGTTCATCTCTCCATTTCTGGCAACCCAAAACACCAGCAGATGTTGCCAAATGTCTTCTGAGTACAAAATTTCCTCTTAGTTGATTATTACTACTCTAGAGGGAAAAGACAGTTCATTCTGTGTATTTGCTTATATAATTTTAAAAACATACATGTTCCATTCAATCCCAGATGAGCAGTAATTAAAGTTTTCTTCCAAGGTTACAAATGTTACCTTATTTGTGGATACTGTGCCAATGAAATTTTTTAATAAACAGACTACCTTAGATTATCTATGAAACAAGCACATACTAAAATACCTGCAATGTGGTTATACTGTGCTACACACACACACACACACACACACACACACACACACACACACACACCTCTCACATGTGAATTCTGTCTACAAGGTGCTTCAATCACTGTAGTTGAAGAAGGCATACAAGAACCACTGGCACTGGAGAAGATAATACACGGAGCCAAGCTAGGTGACAGAACTGTTCAGGAAGGAGTAGGCACTGTTAGCCCTAAAATTTCAAGAAATGCTCTTATGCAGCCGATGCGTGGCAAGCTGAACTTTTTTTTTTTCCATTAAACAAACATCTTTATTAAAATATAATTCACGTATCATAAACCTCATTCATTAAAAGTGTATCTAACTGGGGATAGAGCTCATTGGCACAGCAGCTACCTGGAAAACACCAAGTTGTGAGTTCAATTCCCCGTACTAAAAAAAGTCTATCTATTGGTATTAGTGTTTGTAGAATCTGACACATCATTGAACAGTAAAATATTTTCAACTCCATATAAAAATCTCCTACTCACTTAGCAATCACTCCCTGTTCCAGTAATGGGGAACCTTTTAGGGCTTCTTTTTACTTTGTTTTATTGAAGCACAAATATCAATGAGACAGTTTTAAGATACCTTGACAAGATGGATTTGATAATACATTGCAAACTGTTTTCATAATGTTTTGGTATCATAGAAGGTGCATACATATTATACTTACAGACATTACTATACCGTATGTCTCTTATCAGTAAATAGAGTGTAGCTGTTTGCGTATCTTATTTTTTATACCTGAATTACATCAAAGATTCAATAATTAATACTTTCTACCTTGTTATTTTCCTCTCAAGGTCAGCAAAGACTCAGGACATAGGAGAACCTGTATTGCAACATCATGAAACTCAGTTGAGCTCCAAATTTTCTGAACAAGGAGATCATGGAGCCACAGAGGAAAGAGATCAAAGTTCTACAGTGTGCCTGGGGAGAGTCACATGGAGAGAAATCTTTCTCTCAGACTCTCACAGAGAGCAAACTGGTCAAGCACTGGCTGTGACTCTTCCACATGGATGACACAGACAAAATCAACAGAATAAGGTACAGAACTACAAGATAAACCCTGAGGGGACTTCACTGACCACATAAGAAACAAAAAGTACATGTGTTGGTATATAGGTCTTGCTCTATCTAGGTCTTAACCACCCAGCAGAAAAGTATGAAAATGAAGTATATTCTGCGGGGCCATAATAATAAGTTGAGCTGTAAATGGCTATGGTAGACAACTTCTTTGAATAACTCACTATTGTTGTGGAATGCTGGACTGTGTTGGATTGTGTTGTCAAGTTCAAGCACCTAAGTTAGTTGAATGACAATGGAGTGCCCATCATTGACAGATGTAAAGAAAGGAAGGGGTATAGAAAGGAAGAATCATGATGTGTGTGTATGGACAGTACAGTTGGGCTAGATAACGTGCTTCTACATAATTCTATGAGAGGCAAGATTTGCACTAATGGTGGCTGGAAGGATATTATGTCAACTTCTAGTACTATGGCAAGCTGAACTTTGAAGATGAGTGCTCATTAGACAGGGAAGAACAGCAGCAAACCACGGAGGGAAGCCACAGGCACAGGCTGAGTGGAGAAGGCAAGCCAGTTCTGCCTGAGAGCCAAGCATAGGATGTTCTCAGGATGATAAAGTATGAACATCAAAAGACAGATCCAAACTATAGGATCACAAGAAAAATCTGGACTTGAGGCAGTAGATACTACATTTTTTTTAACACATATTACAGGACATGAGAGGAAGGTATGGTACACACTAGAAGACAGTTATGGGGGAAAAGACTAACAGAGTCATATAACTCTGTATTAATGGAATTTTGGAATGGTACGGTAACAATGACAATGGAAAGAAAAAACTGGGCACCTAAAAGAGAATCCTCAGTCTTGGTTAATGGCTGAGCATATTAAGTAGGAGAGAAAGTAATTTCAGAGGTTCAAGTCTGGGTAAGATAAAAACAAGTATAGCTTTAACCTGTAAAAGGATCTACCACACTCACAGATTAATATTGCTCACTTTTATCATAATAGTCACTTCCTGACTGATTATTTTAATTATCTGATGTGGATTAATGGCATTTTATAAATGGAAACAGTAAAAAGGAAACTGACAGTCAAGCACAGAGAGGCAACCCAACCATAATTTGGACCAAGGTCCCATTTGTGTCCATTGGCTGAAATAGTCCTGAACTCTCCTCACTTACGCTTCTCTTCGAAGACCTTGTTGTTGCTGAGCCTCCCCACTCCAGGGGCCTCATGATGATTAACCTTTTTAAAAAGTCTGTTTCTCTTGAGGACCCAAAATTCTAGGTGCTAGCCTTCATTCTGCATTCCAATTTGAAACAACACGCTAAGAAAATCACAAATTTTCTAACTGCTTTAACTTTATCCACATCAGCCATCTCACTTTGCCGTCAGCTAAGCCATCAAGGAAAATATAGTATCCTTATGCTGAATGTTTCTCTTCTCACTCACTGACGGTGATGCCCAGTGCTAGTACTGGGAATGCTGATTATATGAATATTAGTTTATTAATAGGCGGGGCTTGTGTATTGCATTTGACCCAACTTATGCCACAAATCTTTATTTTTGACATCTAGAAATTTATATTAAGTAATGCCCTTTTATGACACAGTTTATGAGCCCTGGCACTCTCATAATTTTGAACTGTTTGTTGTGGGAAGCTGCCCTGGTAACTGTAGGACATTAAAAAAGCATCCCAGTCTCTATTTATTAGACAGTAATTGTAATATCCCACTCCACCCCCAGGTGTAACAAGAAAACATTTGAAGATCATCAAATGTCTGCTGAGGGACACAATCACTCATGGTTCAGGACCACTGATATAATATAATACAGTCTTACAGCACAAATACTGGTCATGTAGTAGAGCTCAGGCTCAGGCTGAACAAATGAATAGGAGGACAGACCGTTAACTCTTAAAGATCATGATTTAGTCAACATATTCCCCTTCCTTTTGATTAGAAGTGCTTAATGTCCCCACAGAAGAAAACTGTTCATATAACCTAGGCTTCCAAAGCAGGCACACTCAAGAGTGGTATGGCTAGACAAAAGCCAGCAGGAGACTGAGTCGTGTAGTGCCACCCAACTATCCCAACCATGCTGCCACTTCCCTTGGCTCAACTCACTTAGGATCAAAGGGACTCTGCTCTGGAGTTTGTTGGTAATAGGATCAGCTGGTGCATTAATGATATATAAACTGTCTTCTAGCCATTAAAAAAGCCAAATAGCATTTCTGCTCAATAGTTTAAAGTAAAAATCCATTTTCTATCACAATGATCCAACTTTTTCCAACAAAAGTCCAAAAAGCACAGTTTTCCACCAAAATCAAGACATCACTGTGGCCAGCTTCCCACAACAAACAGTTCAAAATTATGATAGTGCCAGGGCTCATAAACTGTGTCATAAAAGGGCATATACAACCTACTCTTCATGAGCTCTTTCTGTGTTCTAAAGAGGTGCTGGAGCTGAAAGTTGGAGAGGGTAACGTGACCAAAGACAAAACAAAATACTATTGCTAAGTGTTGGCAGATGGCTTTAAACCTATCTAATAGCACATACATGGCTTTAAAATGCATAATCAAATTTCAAAATAAGTATAATATTAAAGCTGTATTTTCACAACAAATGTGGCATTTTGCTTGTCAACACCTCACACCTTAGAAGAACAAAGAACGAAATGTTAATGGATTTTCTTAACCACAAATTTTCTCAACCAAGGAGTAAAGGACACTCATTCTCAGACATGGGCTTTTCTCACAACAGCCCACCTCAAATAGAACAAGAGGGAGCAATTATGATACATCAGTGTGGAGTTCTACATTGAGGAGACTTTATTGGCCCCATAAAAGGGAACATTACAAGGAAATGCTGAAGCAGGAAGAGGAGGCAGAGGGGATGGTAGGAGAAAATTCTAGGGCAGTTCCTGGTGCAAGACAGACAGCAGGCACTCAGTCCAGAAGCCCTGGCCCAGAAGGCCACATATACATAGTGTCACAACTGTACTGTTCCCATACCATAAGATCCCTATTTCTTGAGTGAGCTTTAGTGGGTTTCTATTACATCAGTCCTTTTTTTTTTTTTTTTTTTGTCTCATACCAAACACTTATAATATTATTTCTAATCCTAAGAATCAGCCTACTGGCTTTAGTATAGTATACAGTACTGGTCTTCTTGTGTTTTCTAGGGTTTTATTATGGGCAAATATGTACAGTACATAATGATTATGTGTATCATAATGCTTAGTACATATGTATAACACATTTAGTTCTTTTTTAAAAAATTCCCTTCCCTTCCCTCCATCTCTTAATTGTCATTTAAAAATCTATTTTACTGTAGGGGGACAAGATATATGGGGAGTCACTGTGTAGTGGGTAGAAATTTCCAGTTTGGGATGATGGAAAAATTCTGGAGATGGATAGAGGTGACCCTTGTATGACGATGCACATGTACTAAGAATCAGTGAATTGAACACTTAGGTATGTTCCAAAGTTGCCCAGAATTCAGCAAAGTGTTTTTCAAATGTATCTATGACTGTTATAAATGCCTCAGTTCAAGGGCCGCAATTACAGGCTCTGAAGCAACCCTTTGTTTTTAGTGGTTGTTCCCACCATTCCTTACCACTTTATTATCAGCTTTACAGAAAATATGTACCTAAATGCATAATGGATATGCATAGGTCCCTTATGAAAGTAGGACTGTTTCCTAAAGTGGTTGCAAATTAGCATAGTCCATGTGTTTAAAGCAGTTAAGTTGATATTTTATAATATAATATGATAACAACATCTGTGTAACCAGATAATGGGTACAACATGCGATGTATACTAACATCAACAATAAAAACCAACAGAAGTTTTGAAACACGTGGGACAGAAAAACTCCTGTTGGTATGTGAAGCACAATTCTTAACCATATTTTTCTACAGTAAGACCAAAAGCTGGATGAATGCAAGATATATTTACCTTATGTTTCCCACAAAAGACATAACAGGAAGAGAACACAAATGCATGTTTACTTAGGTTTTTAGCAAAGGTCGAAAATTTAAGACAAATTATACTGAAGCTGTAGATTATACCACTCTTGAAGCCAAATTAATTTTATTTCTTATCACTCTTACACTTTCAGGTCTATATTGGCCCCTTTGAACTTCATTTCTTTGTTACATATATACACACTCAGAATCAAGATTTTGCCATAGTAACTTTTACCTTTTAAATGATATTTTAGCCTTAAGAAATCATTTGTTTGGGGGGCTGGGGAGATGGCTCAGTGGAAAAAGCGTTTCCCTGGCAAGCACAAGGAAGGGTCTGAGTACAATCCCTGGTTCCGCAAAAAAAAAAAAGAAAAAAAAATCATTAGTTCTTAACATTTGATCTCAATTTTTCATCTTTTTCTATTCTTTTTACCTACTTTCTGAATATTCTTTTAAATATTTCAGCTTTCTTTCGAATTTTTATTTTACTTTTTATCTAAATTTTCTGCTTGCCTTTTACTATCTCAATTTTTTGTCTTTTACTAACTTTTCCCTCCATAAATGAATGTAAGAAGTAAAATTTTAAAACTACAATTGATTTGTCCAACAGACAAATGTCAGAAAGAGTTCTATTGTAATAGTCAAATTGTACAACTAAGTTACAATTTTATTTACTGTTTCCTAAAAAATAATCATTATTCATAACTGTCATTTTATCAGGATTTTAAGGAAAGATAAACCTTAAAGTATCTTCTCAACATTCAACACAAAAATAAAGTAGGAGTTGTAATGTTAAATACATTTTATCATATGTTCATTCTTTGATATTGGGACTTACCACATGTAGTATTTTTTTCTCTTTGTGATAGTTAAGTAGAACTTTCTCTTTTCTACCTGCAGAATGCTCAGCAAAGGAGCATGAGACAAGTAAAAAACAAAAAGAAGCCAACTACCAGCTTTTATGCTGGGACGCAGCCTCAGTCGCCTGCAGTCTCAAGCGTCTGCTATCAATTCTCAGATTTCTCAGGCAGCAACCCAGAGAACTCACAGAAAAGAAGGGGTTCAACTTATTTTTACCTATCCTGGTCATTTTCCTCATATTTTTTTGATCTGTGATGCTTCAGGAAGTTATAATGCAACAGACAGTTGGCCACAGAGTTTAGCAGAAATGCTACAGCCGCATGCGAAGCGACTGACACTACTAACTGCACATTACTAGGCCTCATAAAAACTGGATTTATACATTCTGTTTGTCTTCAACCATTGCTTTTTCAATATTCAGTTCAGTGCAATTTTGTGTTCACTTTTCCAACTGCCCGAACTCTTTTTAACATCAGATTAGAAGAATAAAGCTTCAGAGTAAAGCTGTTCATATAATTTCTCAAGTATTTTGAGGTTGGGTGGTTAGATCCACAACCAGAACATAATCCATTTTCAGCTGGTAGGATATTCAGATAAACAAAAATATGTTTCTCAATGAAAGACATTCAAAGGAATATGTATTACTGCATATTTTCAGTATGATTATGTAAAAAGACTCCACTTCAAAGTGAATTTCTCATTTGGATTACATGTGCTAAAAGGTCAGGGCTATGTTTTCCGTAGGGATTTTTTACTTTTATTATTTGGAAGTAGTTAAAGGGCCAGGAATTCTTGCTATTTAGAGGTTTCTGTAAAGATGAAAACATAAGTATATTCAATACTAAATGCTTACATTTTAAATACAGCCTTATTTTGCCACAATATACAGCAGCTATTTCTTCACTATAAATCATTGGTTCTAGAATTTTCTTAATAAAATATATCTGTAAAGAAATGTTACAAGTATGTCAAAATAAGAATCAAAATAGCAAGTTGCTCTACAAATTTTTTAATAAAATGATTATCAACATTGTCCCTTCCTCTTCCTGGTCACTAAACCTTTCCCAAAATTGAGGGAGCAAACACTGCTATAGTTGAACTCCATTTCCTTCCAATTCTGCCTTGTGAGTGTAGACAAACAATAAAAACTAAATGGATCACTGCAGGACTACCTTGATTTGAGAGATACGTTTAGTTTTATTCCAGGGCCAGTTACTTCCTCAGACTGTAAATATTCTAGGAATAAAAAGCATTTAATCCACTGCAAAATATAATGATTCATCTTCACTATCATTAATAATAATAATAATAATAATAATAATAATAAAAAGCCCAAACAAACAGAAAAAATAGCTATGAACTTTTAATGAGGAAGGAAACAAAGGTTCTGTGAAACCCTTCAGTCTGGACGAAGGTCATCTGATACCATAAGCCAGCATGGCTGTAAAGAGAAACCAGGAAAAGCTGAGTCATCAGAAGCAGATGCTACGCTGCTGTCAGCACTTCTGGCACCAGACTCAAAGGTGAGCCTACTTCCTGTGACCCGATGCTCTTCCTTCCTTTTCTCATTGGCTCAGGCTTGGTTACAGAAACCTGAGTGCCACCAAGCTGAGGAGCGGCACTCGGCAACACTGCCACTTAGTAGTCTAAATTCCAGGTGCAGGTCTTAGCACAAGCTGTTTGGAGCACAGGCTGGAATGGAGAAATGCTTAGCAGGCTCAAGGGCCTGGGTTCTACCCATAGCACCTAAAGAAAGTCAGAATTAAGCAATTACAGCTCTAGTTTTTAGTAACAGAAGACAAAATAGTTTCTTCATGTGCTCTGTCAGCATACACTTTATTTGGATTCAATCTGCTGAACAGGCCTTGACAAGAGTTAAATCCCAATGATTTTTGCTTGACTAAAAAACTTGCAGTATCAGATAAAGTATAAAACAGAGGAATTCACACTTGTGAGTCATGCAGTCTTGCCTCTACTAGACAGCTGACCTTGAGCAAGTTAAATTGTCTGTTACTTTATTTGCAAAATGAGGAGACCAATCCTGAAGATTCCCTTCCTATTCTTGTGAAAACAGTACTTAAGTAGACAACTGTCATGATGAAAAGTGACACTTTCATTATACATTTTATTTTAATTATTTATTTTTGCTGATACAAGGTCTTGCTATGCAGCTCAAGCTGACCATCCTGTGCCAGCCTCTCCAGCTCTGGTATTACAGGTGTGTGTCACCACGCCCGGGTTCAGGGCCTGCATTCATGCCCAGGGTTCTGGGGCTGGCACGGCATGTGGTATCAGGGATTGAGCACAGGTCTTCACACTTGCCAAGCAGGTGCTTAGACCACCAAGCTATCTCCTCAGCCCACTTACATTTTAAAACACAAAGCTTTGTTCTCCCCATATTTAACTAGAAAAACCTAAGTTTCAGCAGATTCAAATGATCAGTTACCTACATTAGTATCAACACTAGATAAACCTGGGGACAATAAGAATACACAGGACAGAATGGAACAATACTTCTTAGAAAAGCAAATTATGTAAGAAATCACCCAGTACTTTACTGAGGAAATAAACTCTGAGGTGACATAAAAAAAATCAATACCTAGCATTTTCCTGCAAAGATCTCCCGATTTCCAGATACCTTACTCAAATTAAATAAACTTTTCCTCAATCACCAGGATTTTTTCTTTTTCCTTTTGTAGTACTGGGAATTGAACCCAGCCCCTTCTCACTGAGCTACATTTACATATTTTGAGACAAAATCTCACTAAATCCCAGCCTGAATTTGCCGCACTTGTGCTTTTCCTGTCATAGGTGTGCATCACCTTATCTCACTGCATTTAACTTTCTAAATTGTATCTGATATAGTAACTAAACAAAACATTACTGTCAGCAAGCATTATTATCAGCAAAATTTTATTCATTGCATATTACCTGCTACATAACTAAGCTTTGTGTACTAGCCTGGGACTCATCTATTATTACAAAAGCTATTTCTACTAGAAATCTTTAGTGTTCACTTCAAACTTCAACATGGTAGAGACTTTTAGCAACCTTCTTTTCATGATCTCACCATCCTTGTATACTTAAATGACACAGGTGTGAGAGTGAAAAGATTTATACTCTCCCTACTGTGTGTAAAACCAAAACATTCCTGCTTGGTCCCTGATATCCAGCTATAGGCTAGAGCAGCTTCACGTGCATAAATTTTGAGATCAAATGTAAAAGTAATCCTAGCACCTGATGATGATAAAACAGCTCCATCAGCTAACTTTTATTAATAGCTCCTACATGCTGGGTGAACATGCTTGGCATGGCTACATGATAGAGTAATGCTTAACTAGAGAAAACCTAGGCACACCATGTAGATCCCTGCCTGAGAGAATGCTGCACATGAGAGTAGAATCTGAAGTCTGCGTTGCATACTAAGAACAAAATTACTTCCTTTCAAAACATTCCTATGGGGTGTTGTACCAAGGAGAAGAAGAGAAAGCAGTCAGATCAACCAAACATTTGCTAAGCATAGAGATCTAACTCGAGAGACGTCAATTAAATTATGTCCTATCACAGGTAAAGAAACTAAAACAGAGATAACAAACAATAGCCAAGTAACACACATGCAGCAGAATAAGAATGTGAAGCTCTTTCTGACCTCCACTCTTAGGCAATCAATAATATTTAACGATCAAGAAATAATAATGTGCTTATTATTTCCAAGGCCCCATGTGTACCTTCTAACCTTTTACTTAAGTGTTCAGGGCCTTTAATCCACTTAATAGCTTAGTGGATTAAAGTGCCTGTTTAGGCAGACACGAGCACTGAGGTTTGATCCCCAGCCTCGCCCGGGGATGCTCTGAGAGGGAAATGGAGACTGGGTGTGGTGGCGTGTGCCTGTAATCCCAGCGCTTGGGAGGCTAAAAAACAGGAGAAGCATTATGAGTACGATCCGTGTAGTGAGACCTTGTAGACCCTGTACTAAATACATATAAAGTAAAATAAAAAATAAATATTCACACTCAAACATTTGAAAGTGCCATATATATCAATTACTGAACTATGGCTCATGGAGTTTTCATGGTTTATCCTACAGGTATTAATCATTGATTTTTAACAATAATATATATGTAGCTGATGCTGACCCACAATCAACAGAATACATTCTGAATTGTTATACTTACTAGCTGATCTTACAACTAAGATCCTCTATCTCAGAAATCAAGTCTATGTATGTGAGATGACTGCCTCACTCCAGGACTGCAGGCTTCCGACAGGCAGGGATTTTTTTCTGAGCAAACTGTAACTCAATTCCCAACCTTGATCTATGTATCCAGGACTTAACTCCTTTTTAAATTTTCCTAACAGTGGCCAAGAAAGCATATGTAGAGAGAAGGATTTTATTACTATGTAAAAAATTTAAGTTGTAAGGACTCAAAGTGCTCCCAGATTATTTTAGGGAAGCAATCTATACCTGCCAGAACCCACCCATCGGAATTACTAAGCAAGCATAAAAAGGAGACAGAGATGAAAATCAAGATTGTAGGTAATTTAGGAGGGAAAGGAAAAAGAATTAATTTTATATTGTTTGCCTCCAAAAGAGAAATATGCAAAGTGTTTTTATTCAGGCAGTTGGTTTTGTTTCCTAACAACTCCCCCTTACATATCTAAGGGCAATGAGCACATTCCCAATTCCTACTGCCAAGTTAAAATGAAAACGTTCTCAGTCTACAAATGATTGAGGTGGTTTTCTTTAATCAAATTAGAGCGGCCAAATGTTTCTTTCAAAGGTAACTGTCTACTCTGCAGCTGTATGCAAACTACCACATCAAATGTGAGAGGGAAAAAAATAGCGATAGAATTGTGTCCTTACAGTACAGTGTGAGCTGCAGAGAGGAAGAAACAAAACCATGAGCACTGCTAAGAGCGACATTCACAGTGAGCTTCCAGAAATATGCTGACTTCACAAACTCTGAACAATGGACTGAAACTTTCAGTATATAATTAGCTGTTTTGGGAAGGGGACAACATGGGGGGAAATTCCCCCATAAAAACAGCTAAGCAGCAATAGATACCTGAGTCATTTACCCCAGCAACCAAAGTCTCAGTGAGAAACATGAAAAGATGGCAGAGCTTCACCGGAAAAAAAAATCATAGATCGTGCTTTTTCACTTCCTGTCTCCATTAGGAGCGCACGACAGTGAGTAAACTTGAGTATCCATCAAGATTCAATTAAGGATGTAATGATTAATTTGCATGTAGAATTTGTTCTTTTTATCAGACATGGGAAATTCCTGTGAAGAGTTAATTCATAGTGTATTTACTTTTTTAATCTGTTGTCCTTAAGAAAAATCAACTGGCTAACATTCCCAATATTATGTCCAATTAGTTTTTCCATGTTTTTGCAGTTTATATAATACAGTAAGTTAGCTCTAAAGATGATGCATTAAAGGTATTAAAGGTAAGAGAATCTAGAATGTGACTGAATTTAGATAGCCAGGTGTCACAGGCACTGAATGAGTTTTCTTTCTACATTTATGACCCTTTTCCACAAAGTTGTACAGTCTCCAAATTAAAGAAATATCTCCCATGACTTCCATATTTCTCCAGCACACCTGTTCTTAAAACTTTTTTGTTCCTCATGAAATTTCCAGATTACTTCCTTGGTTCACACTGGTTCTGACATACCTAAATTTAAGAATTACTGCAGGTAATAAGTGATTTTTTAAGCTGCAGTCCTTCTGCCCCATCAGAAAAGCAAAGTGAATTGCACACTGGCAAATTCATCAATAATATCTGCCTTTAGTCTTTATCAGATACTAGTGAAATAAAAATAAAGCCTTAAAGACCAGCCAGATAGCTCAGTGGACTAAAGCGTCTGCTTAGGCAGATGCAGGGACCAGGGTTCGATGCTCTGCCCCTGGGGTGCACTGAGACAGTGACTGAGACTGGACATGGTGGCATGTGCCTGTAATCCCAGTGCTTGGGAGGCTGAAAACAGGAGGATCGGTACGAGTCTGATCTGTGTCATGAGACCTTGTATACCCTGTACTAAATACATTAAAAAAAAAAGTTACAGAAGGAATATTTTTTTAAAAACAAGAGTTAAGTAAATTTTCTAGATGAATGAAATCTTAGCAAGTTGATGGAGGAAATCACCAGAGACAATAGTTTTCAAGATGGAAGACATAATCAGATGTATTCTGAAAATGCCTTCTATTGATTGCTATTTTTAATCTCATTTTGAAATCATTATAGTATACACCCACATACTTTTTCTAAGCCAATAATTTTTAGTAGCACATTCAATACTTTGAGTGGAAGGAAAGCCAGTGACCTAAAACAAGCTGTGGAGACTCTGTGGAGGCAAGAGCTGGACACCAAGATGGAATTACAGGTGAAAGGGGGAAGAAGTTCAAACAAGGAGGCACCTGAAGGTCTGATACAGGTAATCTGGTCATCATTCCTTTGTCATCCTTATGCCTAGCAGCCTGGAGTTAAAACCTTTCTCATTGTGGCATTTGGAGAGCCTTTCACACCCTAATAGGTCTTTTCTAGTAAAGCCTATATAGAGTATATTCCTACCCCAATTGCCTATATGAAACTAATCTACCAGAAATTGTGTGCAGCAATGAGAGCTATCAAAAAGAAAAGTTCCCTGTAATAAAGTGGTGTTAATTAAACAAATACACTTACTAGGTGAGAAGGGAGGAAGAAGGTTTAGATTTCTCACTTGCCATAAACAACCAGAAACTGGACAAACATATGAAACAACTGTTTTCGGCTATTAGACTACAAGCAGCAGAAGACTGTAATCGTTGAGAGAGAAAAGGCAAGTTGGCTGAGCTCTAGAGTGCCCCTGCTTTTTGTTTGCAGGCAATTTCCAGACCACAGGTGCAGAGAAGTAGAACTCAAATAAAGGTCTATAGTCTCAAACAGTTGAGAAGGTGGAGATCAGAACTGAAAGGATGAGAAAGCTGAGGTCATTAAAAATTGTGAGACAGAATACTGGAGTGGAAAAACAGCTACCCAGAATAAAAGTTTTAAAAATCTACATGGAAACTAACAAAGCCTTGGCCAAATATCAAAGTACATATGGAACTATGTGACACCAAGGAAAGAACAGTTTCTGAGAAAAGATCACCAAGAAGTTGTAAGCTAAAGGATGCCTAGATTTCACAAGGGGAAACAAATTTTCAACCTCCTACCAGCCAAAGAGAATACAAAAGAATAATGTCTAATAACTAAATCTAAGCTAGTCAATGCTACACTAGATTTATGAATGGTAAATAACTTTACTGCCTATTAGAACAAAACATAGCACTCTTTTAAAGGAACAAAACAAAGTCCAGCAGTTATCAATGTAATATTAATATTTGATATTCAATTTAAAAATTATTAGAAAATGTAGATCTATAGAGGGAAACATGGCTCATAACCAGGAGAAAAACCAGTCAAAAGAAGTAGATTCAGAAATGACAGCCTTGTGGAATGGGAGACAAAGACATTGAATTATTATAAAATAAATATGCTCAAAGACTTAAAGGAAAGTCTATACAAAATGAGGAAAAAGAAATAGATCAGTTATCAAGGCAGACTATATGCGGAACAAAAGAAAGGACTAAAATCATATATAAGCCATCTTCTGATTACAATAGTTTAAATACAAAGGTATTTGAAAAATCAATTAAGGTTTAGAAATTTTAAAATCTAGGTCAAAGAAGTCAGTCTTAGAAGGATTAAAATATTTTGCATTAAAAAAATAGAATCACAACATAACAAAATTTGTGAGAAGTAAATAAAACTCAAATGTTTACATTAAAAGATTTAAACTTCTATTTTAAGATGCTAAAGATAAAATTACAAATTAAAGATAAAATTAACCAAGTCAGTAGGACAAAGAAATAATGTCAATTTTAATGAACAAAAGAAGAAATTAATATAAAACAAAAAAAATGGTTTCACAGTTAAAACTGATGAAATTGTATTTGTATTGTCAATAATAAGAGGAAACACACAATTACCAGTATCAGGAGTGAAAGGGGACTACAGACATTTAAAAGATAAGAGGGCCAGCCAGATAGCTCAGTGGACTAAAGCATCTGCTTAAGCAGAGAGCAGAGGCTGGGGCTTGATCCCCTGGGGCTCACTGAGATGGTGACTGAGACTGGGCGTGGTACTGCAATTGGGAGTTTGAAAACAGGAGAATCATGATCAGTCTGATCTGTGTAGTGAGACCCCGTACTAAATACATTTAAAAAAGCCCAATACATATACACTCAATATAAAAAGACTGAATGCCTATAAACTTATAATGAAGACTTTGAAATTAAAAAGAGAAAGTGCTATTTACAGTAGCACTGAAAAATGCATAGGGATAACTTAACAAAATACAGACAAGAATTTTACACTAAAAGCTACTAAACAAAGATAAATTTGAGAACTAAATAAATGTAGAGATATACCACATTCATGATCAGAATTCTCAATAATGTTAATACCAATGCCTCCTCTTCAATTAATATATTAAATGTGACCCCAGTCAAAATCTTAGGAGATTTTGAATTAACAATCTGATTCTCAAATCATGCAAAAATGCAAAGCAATGAGGAAATTTTGAAAGAATTAAGTTCAAGAACTTATAGTATACTGGACTATAAGACCTAGTGTAAAAACTGTAATAATCAAAACATCACCAGGGGGCTGAGGAGATAGATCACCATGGAGTTGGAGAGATAACTGGTGGTCTAAGTGCCTGCCTCGTAAGCACAAGGACCCAGGTTTGATCCCTAGTGCTGCATGCTGTTCTGCCCCAGAGCCCTGGGTATGTTCTGGCCACCGAAACTGAGTGGGGTGGCATACATGTGTAATCCTAGTGCTGGGGAGGCTAAGACAGGAGGATCACTACAAGTCTGAGCTGCACAGTGAGACCTCGTACCAAGTAAGTAATTTTCAAGAATTAAAGACATTGCCAGGATTGGCAAAAAGATAAATCCACAGAACACAACAAAAAGTCCAAAAGTAGACCCAAAAACAGATGGCCAATTTTTGACAAAGATGGCAAGGTAATTAAAAATGAGGAAATGATAGTCTTTTTAACAAAATGGTTCTAGAACAGCTCAACAGCCACAGAGGAAAAAAATGAACTAAATTTAACTCTTACCTTAAGCTATGTACAGTGAATTAACCTGAATGTATCATGCTTTGAAAAAAGTGCAAAAACTAAAAATATTCTACAAGAAAACAGGAAAAACTCTGCATGTCCTTCAGATAAGCAAAAATATTCTGAGAGACAAAAGAGACAAATTAAATTAGACTTTTTTTTTCTAAATTAGATTCTGACTAAATTATAATCTCTTCCACATAAACTATTAAGAAATAGGAGGGGGGCGGTGACCAAGATACAAAATGTGTATGTGCAAATTCCTCAAAATGAATATTTTTATGTATCACAAACATATATACCAATAAAAGAAAACAAATATGAAAATGAAAAGCCCTGCCAAATACCTGGAGAAAATATATACAGTACATACATAGCTGACAAAATACTGCTCCACAATATATAAAGAACACTTATGATACACTAAGAAAACCTAGATATTTAAAAGATTGAAACATCTAGATAGATATTTCCCAAAAGAAAGTATCAGAATGGTCAATAAACAAAGGAAAACAATCTTAGTCATCAGGTAAAATGCAAATTAAAACCACAATGTGCTATCAGTTCATAACTAGAACAGAATGACCAAAATTTAGACTCATAATACTAACTGCTAAAAAAGAATGCAAATCA
The DNA here is from genome assembly GCA_004027165.1 of Ctenomys sociabilis. NCBI lineage: Eukaryota > Metazoa > Chordata > Mammalia > Rodentia > Ctenomyidae > Ctenomys > Ctenomys sociabilis. The sequence continues at coordinate 37,918 of PVKA01013312.1, read as the reverse complement.
AACAAACCTTTCATACACTGCCATTACAAATGGTACCATCAGCTTGAAAAAGTTTAGCAGTTTACAACTGTCAAAAGAGTAAATTTAGTGGACATTTGGAAAATAATATAGACATTTCTTTAGAATATAGGCCAAGTAAATCAAATAAAATAGATTAGAAAATAAAAGGGAAAAATGGGAAGATACAGAATTTTAATCTATAAGGTATAACTTTAAGACAGAGTGACACCAAATGAAAGATTGAGTATCTAACAGGAGAATCTCAGACAGAGAACAGAACAAACAGAAGTTATTGTTTTAGGATAAACTAAAGCGAATCTACATTTAGAAAGACCCCATGGAATGTCTACCAAACTGAACAGAACAAAACACCTCACCTAGACATAATTTCTGAAGAATACAGACTGTGCAAAGGCAAAGAAGAAAAAAAATACACAATTATAAAGTACAGGAAAAAACAAAATTATGTCAAAAAGGCGTGCCTGTGTAAGTACACTAAGATATGATAAAATAAAGTCACACAGAAGAAAAAATCCAGAAGGCTCTACGAAAGGACTTGCAAGGTTATAAATCTCATAGGGTTATAATCTACACAGAAGAAAACATAATGACCCAGTATTTGGGCTAGCAGTGAACCTTACTTATGAATAGAATTAAGCTTCCAAGGGTCAATCTTTAAACAAAGCAGGGAAGGTTCTGTTGTGGCTGCAGGACAGAAGTATTTAAAGTCTTCAGCAAAGCAGTGAATGGACACAGTGATGGTAAAGAAGGATAAAGGTTGGGAGAGGCTGCAGCAATTGCAAACCTTTGAAGAGCTTTCCATGATAACAGGTGGCTACGGCACAAGCACCACAGGTTCACCAACATTGACAGGAGATAAAGTAACTACTAAAGGGAGACTAGAAATACTGCCCGAAGTTAAAGGACATGAAATTGACGTTTGAACAGTACTTAGAATATATGAAATAACAATTTTAAAAAGGTAAAAGGTGAAGGAAATAATAAGGAGTATTAATAAATAATGAGTTGTCTTCATCTTTGTGAGTAGAATTTAATTACCATCATCTGACATTAAAGTATTGACAAGTGGGAAACAGCATGGTGTAGTATGGTACTGTATGTAGATTTATGGAGGTAACCAACAGCAGCACTGAAAACAATGTGTTAAAGTTGTGTATCTTCGCACTACTGGGAACAGAAATAGTTGGGGCAGCAAGCATATTTTTTAAAAATTTTATTTATAGTTTTAATGCATTTGACACAGGGTCTCACTACACTGCTCGGATTTGTAGTGATCCTCCTGATTTCAGCCTCTCTAGGGCTGGGATTACAGGTGTGCAGCACCATGCCCAGACTTGGTGGCTGGCTCAGTGTCCCTGGGGGTGGGGGTGGCATGGCCTGTGGTGCCAGGGATCGAACCCAGTCACTGCTGTTGCCTAAGCAGCAGCTTAGTCCACTGAGCTCTCTCACAGCCCCAGCAAGCATATTTTTAATGATAGGTCCTTCTGTACTAATCCCCAAATATAAGTGTCACAAATACCAAAATGCCAAGGGGAAAGGCACAGATTCTTTAACATTCTTTCACTAAGATGTCATACCTGTCCCCTCCCCTGATATTGTGGCTTGAATTTCCTTGCAACCAACACAACGCAGGCAGCAGTAACACTACCTGCCTCTAGGATATTGGCTGTCCCAGGAAGGACAACTCTATAACCATTTTTATTTATTATTTATTTTTTTGTGATCTACTTTTATTTATTTATTTTATTTTAATTTTTGTTTTACTGAAGTATAAATATCAATGAGACAGTTTTAAGATACCTTGACAAGATGGATTTCATAAATTAATACACTGCAAACTGTTTTCATAATGTTTTGATATCATAGAAGGTGCATACATGATATTATACTTACAGACATTATTATACTGTATGTCTCTTATCAGTAAATAGAGTTTAGCTGTTTGCATATCTTATTTTTTATACCTGAATTACATCAAAGATTCAATAATTAATACTTTCTACCTTGTTATTTTCCTAGTGGTTGTCCATAGTACTAGAAGCTGACATAACATCATTTCTGGAGGCAAGTATAATACTGATTCCAAAACCAGGGAAAGACACAACCAAAAAGGACAACTACAGGCCAATTTAACCATTTTTAAAAGGGCTTCAATAGCTTATCCTGAACTCTTCAGAGAAGTATGTATTAATACATTTTTTACAATTTACAATTCAAAATCTCAAATGTTCCCAAATTTCCACCAAAGTACCTAATTCAAATCTACAAAGAATGATACACCCACATAAAATATTAAATATCACTTAATATTATTGATTGAACATTTATAAATTAATGAAAACAGTAATGGAAAAATTACCTTAGAAGATACATGTCTCTCAAAGTCCCACCAACTTGCTAACAATTCATTAATTAGTAAATAAGTCCTAATTTCTAAATCAGAACCCAATCTAACTACCATAATGATGTAACCCCAGAGTTTTCAATGAGTGAATAGAAAAAGTATCTGATAAATTTACATTTTACTGTCAATAAAACTACTATAAAAAGTAATTTTACCTCACCCACTTATTTACTTAGATATTTCCTGAATAAGTGCCAGGCAGTGTTCTAAACACTATTAAGTAAAGCAATGAACAAAGCAAAGGTTTCTGCCCTTGTGGAACTTTTGTTCTAATGGGAAGCAGACAGTCAATACTAACTCATGCAAATATTCAACAAATGAGTGAGTGCTAGGTACAGTGGGCAAAAAATAAGGTCACCAAGAAACAGCAATCACATAACTATATCACTTTAACACTAGGGATTTTAAGAATGACACCCTTGAGTTTACTCCTTCACAGCATGGGCTTTCTAAACATGGCAGAACTTTCATTGACCTTTAGATCATCTTGTTGCAGATATGAAAGTCAACCAAGACTGAGATCTACTTTCCTATCCAAGAAGCTCTGACCTCTACTTCAACCCAGTCTCCCACATTCTTCACTTCACAGTGTGTTGTCCTTTCAGATACAAGATAACATCCCAGGCCATTCTCTATTTGTGTAATGATGGATTCACCTATCAACTAAAGTTAAACAAAAACCTATACTACCTTTTATAAACAAAGATGCTTCTTTCAATTTATCTCAAAAGCTTGTATTTCCAACACTGAAATTGGTTTCATAGATTCAGCCACACTACATTGTAGTTCTCCTTCAGATCAACACTACCCATCACTCTGTCAGTCAATATTTGAGAAGTGGAGGATAATGCCTCTGAAAAAGACTTTTTCTCCTTTCAAAACTAGCTGGTACCTCTAAGAATGGAGCCTGCATCAGTTTTAGTCTGACAATCTACGGGTTAATTAAATAATCACTCATTAGACTTCATAATGATAAAATCATTTGTAAGGACTAGCAGGGTGTTGCAGCATTTCTTTTGTGTCTTAATGTGTAAAAAGTGTGTTATTTCAAAGGGTCTCCACTCTTTGACTTCTTTAAAAGGAGAACTTACATGGTAATTCACATGCATCTTATTGAGAGGTAGCTCTGGGAGTCCTTTCTAACCCAATCTTCAGCTCTGTCACTTGGTTTCTTATGGCTCAACCAGAAAATATCCATCCCATTTTAACCCACGGTCTTAACTTCTCTAAGTAATTTTACATGATGAAATTTACATTGCATCATTTAATTTAAAAAAAAAAAACTACTTAGTCTCTTGACTTACACTAAGCATGTTTAAATGCATTTGTCAGAGCCAAGAACCATACGTAATAAAGGTGTGCCTTTGATATGCAATCTTTCTTGTTCTGTCACTGAGTATGTTAATGCTCCCAACTTAATACTTGTATGCCTTCTAAAACTAAAAGCAGTTAGAAAAGTAAATGTTTTATAACCATTAGGAATTCCTAACACAGAAATTATGAGATTTAACAATAAAAGGAAACAGAGGACTCACTAAAAATTAGTGCCACTGAAAGGAAACAGCTTCCTTGCTGTATACAGAATTTCTTAATGTTTTCAACACAGAGTATATAGAAGAAAAATGTAAATGTCATGAAGTAATTCTGCCACACAAACATCCTCAGAAATAAGCAAGGAGGTTCCAATGTGTAACAAAAAAATGAATTGTGTTTGAGGTTTTGAAATCAGAGAGGGAAGGGGAGGGGAGGGGAAAGGAGTGGGAAGGGACGGGAGGGGAGGGAGATCAGCAAGGAATCTAACTCTCAGTTATCTTGAATAATGAAATACAAAAGAAATCATGGAACTTTCCTCAGCAGCTTTTGATCCACAGTCCCTCCCACAGGAAATCCACTAAGGAGTAAGATGCAACACTCGGTAAACCTGACACACCAATTACTTAATACCCAAATGAAAGATTATATTCTACTGTAATTACTACAAATCCAGTATACATCTTTTCAGAAATACCGTTCATACTTTCAGATGGGGTGGGGGAATGAAAGTACATGCTACCAACCAGTTATACAGGTATCTGTGTACATGCCAGTTTCCTCCATGAAATTATACTACTTGACGAAGGGAATTGCTTTTGTCAATAATTATCTATACTTGCATAATAGATGATCTATGTACCTCCCTGATTTCATTTGGTAATGGCAGCCCAGTCAGGTACAAAGACTAGGAACAATTCCTATTTTAGAGAGGTGAAATGGCAGGTAGAGACATTAGGGGTTCACCCAAAAATCACATACCTAGCTAAGAAGTGGAGGAATCAGGACAGAATCAAAGTCTCCTGACTCAGCAAGCAGGTACATTTCTTGAGCTGTTGTAACAAATTTCAAACTAATTTAAATGAACAGACACTAGGATAATGAACCTTCAAATCTTAATAATCAACTGTATACATGCAGCCCTATTACATAATTAGGAAGATTTTATCTAATTTTGCTTTAATGGTTTTTGCATTATATATTATTTTATTTATTAATTTTATTGAGAAACAAATAGCAATGAGAGTTTCAACTGACTAGGATAATTTCAATAATTAATACATTAAATATTATTGTCTTTATAGTGGTTATTCATAGTACAAGATGCACACATGATATCCTATCCAAACACTCTTAGTAAAAATCTTTCTTCTTATTGAATTAAGAGAAAGTAGCTGCATATCCATCTTAACTATTTTGTATACACAGATACAAAATGGTCCTTCATTTATATCCCCTTTTTTTGTTTAATTTTTCAGAGATGGATATTCCACTGCCAGTTTTTACATTATAGAAAGTGAAAGAAAAATAGGAAAAAACAAATGTAAAGGGATTCAAACAACTGATTTAAATGTATCCATAATACCTTACATTTTTATATTTTAAAATGTGCAAGTCATTTCAGATTTCACTGAAATGTGTTTACTTCCTAGTATTAATATCTTCTTCACTGTATGCAAGTATGACTACAGCTAACTATGCAAATGAAACACTGAAATGCTAAACTTACTTGAATATGTATATGTATCATATTGCAGTAAAAAGTGAAATATTTTTAATATTTTAAAACTCCTTTCTTAAAAAATCTAAAAGTATAATCCAATGTACAAATCTGTTCTCTTTCTCTTTGACACTCAACAGTAACAACCCACAGGCCCATCCTAGTATCTGGATGCCTTTTCTACATTATTTATTCATTTTATTGCCACTAGATGTAGGGTATAAAGAGAATGATTACAAGGCACTCCCTGCCTCAAGTAATTTACAACTGGGTGTAAAGGATAGTAAGCCAGAAGAAATTAGTCATGGACCAAGAGAGAGGATTAATATTTTATTTTATATAACACAAAACTAATAAGATACACGTCAATGGCCATAAAAGTTATCAGGATTAAAAGGCTGTAGCAATGCTATCTAAGTGGAGGTATTAACTTAATTGCTACTCAGGACACCACAAGAAGATGGTATGACACTTTCATCAAGAAGGACAGCTGGTACTTCAACAGGTGGAAAGAGCAGAGTCTTAAATGAAAACTCTGAGATCAGCCCAAATTAAAGTACCAGAGGTGGTGAGAATAAAGGGCATTTGAAGGAAAGGGAAAAGTTTGTTTGTCTATTACACATGTAACAAATTTACATAAAGGACACCAGAAAACATCATCAAAGCCAACACTAATACTGAAGACAAAGATGGATAATCAGAAAAAGTTTGAACTATGAATATGGATTTGAAAGCTCTTATTAAGACTTCACATTGTATGCATAATATCCCAAACCTCCCAAAAATCAATGTTAACCTGAGATATCTGTCAATGTTCTGCATGCAACTCTAACAGAATGGAAAGTGCTTGTAGTTTATAATTTATAATTTATCTTGTTCTACTTACTAGTCAAGGATACTGTATTATTTGAGGATATAAAAGACAATCTTTGTCTACAGGTCAGCAAACATAAAGTCATTAAACTGCAAATACTTTCACATCTTAAAGGAGTTTTCAATATGCAATGATCATTAGTCATTGTGTCCTGCTAATGTTGGACATAAACTTCTGACTGAACTTTAGCTATCCTTAATTTGTATCAACAATGCATATAACTGTGGAGTAAAACAGCTGAGTAAAAATAAGACATTTTATTTGAATTTGTGAAACAATTCTTTCATAAACCAAAAACTGAACTTAAGATCCCTCCCAATTAAAAATTCTCATTCTGTGACCTGAATTCTCCCAAACTAAATTCTTTCAGAAGGCCAGATTACAGAAATCAATAATTTAAATGGTTACTCATCCACTTACCACTCCAATTAAATACAGATAATCAAAAATAGTACTTTTTCATTATTTCTTATAATATAACAAAGAAACACAAAAATGACAATTTTATCAAATTTATTCAATACACGAACTGACAGGATGAAATGACCCAAGTTATGCTCAATAGTTGGCACATACACAAGGGTGCAGTGCAAGTGATACTTGGATAAAGTGTTACATGGTTAAGTTCTAAAGCCAGTAGCTGTCAAAAAATTTTAGGCAAACTATGTGTCAGGATGGGTTAAAAATGTTTACTATCTTAGTTCAAATGGTCTTCCAGTGTACTCCTCATAGTGTTCTCACCTTCTCGGTGACAGCAGCTACATGAGCAGCTGGTAAAACAAAGACCAGGTGAGGCGGCACACTGAAGATACCCAACAGTGTTCTGGTAGCTCCTGTTGTTTTGTTGGCTGCCTGCTCCAATAGACTCAGCATCTGTGAATCACCACTCACACATTGACTTTTCATTGGAATGTTGTTGTCAAACACTGGTATCCATTTCCAAAGCTGTCTCCTACATCATGGGCAAAACTCAAGATCACACAAACTACCTTTGCTATCAGTTTGCTTAGAACCAGATTTCATCTGTGCCATGATTTGATCTGTTACTTAAGGAAACCTAGGATTAATTTATTTCCAGTGAAGACAGAGAAGGTCATCTGAACCTCATGAGAAATATAATGGAGTACTTCTCTGACATAAAGAAGGAAAGCCTAAGACATTTCTAGCTAAAGGGATGCACTTTGAGACCATGTTCTTAAGTGAATTAAATCAGACACACATTTAACTACCAAATTGTTCTTCTGGTGTGAAAAACAGTGCAAATAAGGATCAAAATGCATGGTATATATTGGGAAATGGTAAGAAAATGTTCAAATGAGAAGGGGAACAAGGGAAGAGGAAAGGAAGGGACAAGAAAAAAAGGAGAAAGAATAAAATGGAATCAAAGCTTTTATAAATGAAGGGAAGAAGGACTAAAGGGGGGAATGGGAATAAAAGCAAGCAATATCATGTGTATGTACAAACTGCCTATGATGAATGTTATCAATATGTATACCTAAAATGTACCAATAAAAAATTAAAATTAAAGAACCTGGAGATAATAAACTTCTGCTGTTAAAAAAAAATAGCAAGAGTACAATTAGTTCATCACAAAGTCTAAGTAACTTATGTGTTATGGGTCAAATTTTCCAACATGATAATGTTTATGTCATTAAATGAAATGCACAGTAGATGCCAGAGGCATACTGTGATACTTCATTCATCATTCTGATTTCTCCTATTGTTCTTTTGTCTAAAATAAACATTAGTGCTAGTTACAATATTTACCTGTGTTATTAATTATAGCTGTTTAAATAAACATAACTCATTCTCTAAAAGCAGAAATTAACATAAGGACCATACATTTTTTTTTTAACAGATACCTCCAATAAGGCATTGAAGAATTTTCTGCATGAATAATAATGTCATCTATTCCTGGCAAGTCATCATTTTTATTTACACAGAGTACTTTTTCCCAAGCCCATAATGTACTCATTTGTTTTATCTTCTCCCATCCCATAAACAAAAATGCTTACTTGCTACCCAGATTTAAGAACAAGTCAACAATTCTGCAGTGACATTAACAGATCAGCTGTTTGATGTCTGGGTTTAGTTTCCTCATCCATAACATAAAAAGCCTAAAAGATTTACAAAGTGTCTTCTAAATCTGATATACATTATTTTACAATGATAAAATGTATGTATGGGCTGTTTCCATTTTTAAAAAAAGCATTCTTAAGGAGTCATTAATAATGAAGCAATTTTTTCAAAAAAAGATTCATTTGTTAAGGAGTCTATCGGTATTATTTATCCAAATCTTAAAAAGGAAAATACACCCCCCCCAAAATATTCAAGGTTATACATGTTTCCTTCCAGGTCATTTTTCCCTTTTTCTCATAGAAAACTTATAATTAGTTCATGGTGATAACAGCTACATAAAAAGCATGTAACTGCAAAGTCAAAATTTGAGCATTATGAAGTTCTTTTGCAGGAACGACCAGAACACCTTATGTGACGATGTCTGTATACCAAACAAACTTAATAAATTGGAACCTCAAAACCAGAAACTCTTAAGAAAATAACAGAACACACTTTTAACATACTGAAATTTAAATGGAAACTTACAAATTCTAATTTTACTGATATAAATCCTAGTTAAATATAGTATTTACCCAAAAAATAAAACTTGTATTCATAAGGATTCTCAAGAACAAACCACCCGCCGGGCGTGGTGGCGCATGCCTGTAATCCCAGCACTCGGGAGGCTGAGGCAGGAGGATTGTTGTGAGTTCGAGACCAGCCTGAGCTACAAAGTGAGCTCGAGGCCAGCCTGAACTGCATAGTGAGACCCTGTCTCAAAAAGACAAAAAAAAAAAAAGAACAAACCACCTAAATACCTGGCTTTACACTGAAGTCAAATAATACGCCATGTTTTTTCTACTACCCTGTTAATGAGTATGTTTTTCTGTGTAGAAAATTGTTATTCTGCTATTTATTCTGCTTTTGTATATACTACTCAGATTTTTAAAGGGAAGAAAATTAGAAAAATTTCTCTGAATAATCATTGAACTGCACAAGTTTTTGTTTTGTTCTGAAGTTGTTTGTTTTTAAAGCAATGACTAAATATTTCTAATAATAGCAATTTACCATATTTAGACATTCAGCTATCACAAGTTTATCCACTCATATGGAATGGCCTACAGTTTCCAGAATTAGTATTTGCATTTGATTTATTGCTCCATAAATAAATTAAACACCTGGAGAAAATATAGATAGCAATTATCTATATCTCACTCATATGACACAAGCTACTGTCATGAATCAGTTTTAGGATTTTTTTTTTTGACAGGGTCTCACTATGCAGCCCACATTCACAGTGATCCTCCTGCTTCCTGCCTCCCTAGGGCTGGGATTGCAGGCGCGTGCCACCACGCCCGGGCTCCATTGCTGGCTCAGCACACCCGAAGGCGGTTGTTGGCGCGGAATGTGGAACCAGGAATTGAACCCTGGGCGCTGTGCTTACCTAAGCAAGCACTTAGTCTGCTGAGCTATACCGCCGGCCCTGCTTGAATCAGTTTTATATTGATTAGCTTATTCTTTCAAATCCAGGGTAATGGCTTGATAGGAATAGCTAGGTATGATTTACCCAGATATCTCCCAATATCTGACTCTATTTTTTTTAAATTTCAAAGACAGTAACAAAAAGCAATAAAATGATACAGAATTTCAAAAGAAAGTGATAGGAAATCAACAATGGATATTATATTGCGTACTGTCATCTTCAAAGTAGTTGCTCAGATTATCAAATAAGGCATATAAGGTTGATCAAACAATATAAACACTAACTGTTCTTTTTATTTGTCATGATTTTTAATAAGGGCTTTCCCAAATACTTGTTGAATAAAAAGATCTCAAATATTCACATATATTAATTATGTGCCAATGCCTAACATGGAATTTAATCTTTGAAAAGCATTTAATTCTGATTAGGGGTTGGATTATCTTGTCTACGTAACCAGCAAATTCCTGTTAACTAAACTCTCACAAATATTAGCAGTTCTGTAAAACTAGTTAGGCTAAATATAGAAAAATTAGGTAGCTGGAATTTTGAAGGAAAAAAAAGAGGTGCTCCCATTATAAGACAAGTTGTAGAAGTGTAAAGACTTCTGACTCGTTCACACAACTATTCTAGGCTTCTAGGAGAATCTGGCATGTGGTCAGCATTTGATAAAGAAGCAGACTTCTGATAAAATAAGTATTATTTCATCTCTACACATATGTTTTAGTAAAGGATGAAAAAATAGAACTCATTTGTGGAGTCAGAAACTCCAACGTAAATTCATACTGAAATCTGATTTTGGCTAAGGGTCTAGAATTTGGGATTACCAATTGTAAAATAAGAGTAAATTTACATCCCACACACTGTTTGGCTGACCAAGCATGGGCCTGGGAGACATCAAGAGCAGGTAAGCAAGAATTTCAAGTCAGTTTCCCTGTGTATGTATGCAGTACCTGTGCCAGCATTAACAAGCTAGCTTTTCTAGCAAACCTATCAAAATTAAATCTAAAACTTTTGAAACAAAACAAAACAAAACTACTATGTTTATTGTTCTTCATCTTCAAGGCCTAGTTAACTGTGAGGCTGGCATACAATTATGATCAATTACTTGTGACTTGAAGGCATTTAAAAAAATACCTACCCATTTGAGCAACTTTTAAAGAACAAGACTTGAACCTATCTTAGAGAAAACAACAAATCCGCAAGTTGGGGAATCCAACTTTGATGCTCTCCTGGGAAAGGAAAAGAATTGTCACTTGGACTTCACTTCCTGACCATACCTGAAAAAATATGAGCTACCTCGCAAATCCAGAATGTCTAGTCTGGCAAAGACAGTCATGGGGGGCAGTATATGCCCTGAGGCAGTTGGCAAAAGAAACAGGAAAAAAAGCAAGCAGGGAACAGAGATCTGTAGCTTGTGAGAGTGACCTCATCAATAACTTCCAATTTCAGGACACATGACTTGATAGCCTTTCCTTGATGAACTTTAAGCTAATTATACTCCAGTAAGTATGATTCCAAAGCCTATGGTATCTGGGTTTGAGTATGTGATTCGTTTTATAAACTTTAGACATTATAAATAATAACATTACACAAGGTGCCCCTCACTGGGAGGGTACTGTATTTATGACCTTAATTGGACATTTCATTGGTTAAATTTTTTTTAAAAAAATAGATAGAAATTCTAGTTGTGCAATTCATTCTTTGGGAAGAGTATCATTGATTTTTTCTGGGATCCTTTTTCTTTCCACTATCAGACACTCCTTTCCAAATGTTTTTTGTTATTTTTCCAGAAATGTACCCACACAAAAGGTAATCTATTGTTTTTACATAAAAATCCCATCTTCCATTCTCAGTCTCACAGTTTGTTTGCTTCCCGACCTTAACTACCTAGAGTAGTAGTATAATGGGTTCTGTATTTACAGCCCTTTTCTACCTTATTTATGTATTTATGATTCTTTGCTGCCATGTAGCCTAAGTTTAATTGTGTTGGGAACAAAGTGCCACACAAATCACCCAGCCTAGGATAAGAGGAGACAAGTTAAAACCTCCCAGAATAATCTATTGATAGTTAGGTCTCCCCCTCAGCCTATAGGGTGGTTGGTATTTCAAAGGGTCAGTCTTGGGGTCTCTCCATTTTGATGACTACCATTAAACTGTTTGATTTTTTAACAAAAATATTTAGCTGCTGTTTACATAATTTCATCTACAGCACCCACAGTAGGCACATGCTTGAAAAGAAACGTTAGATGTTGGAGAAGATAGGGACAAGCTCCCAAGATCTCCTTAACACAGTACAGAGCTGAGAAAGGTTAAGCCACAATGCGTTTGATGGAAGTTTCTGTGTACTCCTTTTCAACAACTATTTCTGCTGTGAAAAAGAAAAGACAGCACAAGCACACACTGAAGAAATTCCAGGATCACTAAGAAAATGTAATTATCCTAAGTCACACGCAGGAGACTGGGGATTGCTTTCTTCCGACCCTTTGCACAATACATGCAGGGAAAAGGCAGAACATATAGAATCTAAAGACACCCCATCTTTCACTCACATCTAATCCTTGGGTGAAGCAGTCTAAGGTCAGTGTCAGCTCTGCAAGATGAAGTAATTAAAAAAGCTACTAGTTTTGGAAGACCCTTTTAAAGTCACACTGGGCATCAGCACAGAAACTCCTTAACCTTCAAAAGTCATTCTTCTTATGAAACTTTAATAAAAAAGAAACCACAAGTAAGACTGGCAAACATATTTCTGCATTTTCTTAAGCTTTACAACGGGGCTCCACCCTTCAAGTTCCCTTCTTAGTAATTACCACACGGAAACCTGCTACATCTAGGTCCCTCAAAATTTCCCCCAAGACAGGGAAAAAAACACACAGACGACGGCGGGGCACATCTCAGATTGGCTGGTTTGACCCAACTTGCCCGAGCTCCTCGGGGAGGGTAGGGAGCAAACGCTTCGGGCGTTGCTGGGCAGTGGGAAAGCCTGCATAGGTCTCCCGTGTTTTTTTTTCACCCCCTGGTCTTTCCGGCGGCCTGGCAAGGTCACCGGCTCCAGCTGGTCAACGCGTAGCACCGGGCCTCTCCAGCCTCCTTCTGCCTGGAACTTTCCCCGGCCAGAGGATCTCGGCCGGACCTACCCCGGCGCACGGCTCGGAAGAGCGGGCGCGGCTCCCACTCACCTGACCACGTTGGGGTGCTCGAAGGTCTCCAGGTGCCTCAGCACCGCCACCTCGCGGATAGTGGAGAGCGGCATGCCCTCCTCGCCAGTCTGCACCCGCACGCGCTTCAAAGCCACGAACCGGCCTCCGTTCTTCAGATCCCGGGCCTTGAACACCTTCCCATAAGCGCCCTCCCCGATCTCCGCCACGCATTCGTACTGCTGGTCTGCACGGCTCAGGCCATCCTTCTCCATGCCGCCTGGACGCCAGCCGGCGCGGCGTCGCGGGAGCGGGCGGGGTGCGCTAGCTCGATCGCTCGCCTTCTCCGGGCTCCCAGGAGCTCGGTCTCGCTCTCCTCTCGCCCCGGCCGGCTTGGGCGCTGAGACTTGCGCGGCCGCGGAGGCTGCTTGGAGCGACCTCCGGGCGGGCTGGCGCAACCTCGGTGCCGCAGCCGCGAAACTCCGCCTGCCGAGTCGCCGCCGTAGAGGAGCGCGCCGTTCCCTCCTCTTCCCTCCCCAAAGCGAAGTCCTCTACTCAGACACCGACGCGGTCACATAGTCTGTGTCCCCGCGCGTCTCCATCCACGATCTCCGCACCTAAAAGGGGGAAAAAAGTGCAATCAGACATCCCAGGCACCCCACGCGGGGTTCCTCCAGACTCCCCTCTGCGCGCTCCAGCCCTCTCCCGAGCCGCGGACGCCAGCCTGGTTTTTCGTTACTTTTCTTTCCCTGTAGTGCTGGAGCCGTCTTCGCGCGGAGAGGCTGCAGGGGCCCCTCGGGGATGAGCGCGCCGCGCGGGACGCAGTGGAACGGGAGGGGGCGTGCCGAGCAGCCCAGAGTGTGCCGGGAGCGCGGGGGAGGGGAGGCGCGGGCACGTCAATGTCACGGATTCATATTTATACCTCGATCGCCGGCTCTGCTGCCCTCCTCCCCTCCAGGGCTGGGATGTGCAAGGATAGGGGTCGGGGTCGGGGTCGACAATCAAGGGTCGCGCACACTCTAGTACGGAGGGCTGTGGGTTCACTCGTGTGGGGCCGCAGAATGTGGATGGGGGCTCCGGGGACCCTGTAACCCGATGCTGGGAGTATGTGAGAAAGGGTGGTCAGACATCTGCTCGGAAATTGCTTCCTTTCTACTTTCAGTTTTTCTATGAGGAGACATTTAAAAACGTTTCTAACACGAATAGTCTTTTGGGGGGTAAAGGAGTCTTGGTGGGAAAAAGGAACGCTCCCTCCGAGGGGAGGACCTCCCTGGCGGAAGCCCGAGGAAGGAAGACAAGCCATCTGGTCGGGAGGGCTGGAGCCACTCGAGGGTGGGCTGGCGAGGGGCCCCGAGGGGGGTCCCCCATGGGATCCCAAGGGTTGGGGTAAGGGGTGTCCGTCACGCTTAGGCTTGTCGTGTCCTTAAAGAATAACGACTGGAGAAAGAGCATAACCGAGACTTGCCCTGAAGTTTTCAATTTCAACCCAGGCAACCTCTCTTTTTTAAAAGGGTGGGGGTGGGGAGAGGAAAATCTGCGCTTCCCTGGGTGACAAGGAAGGGGCTGTGCCCTAGGGACCGGGATCAGGGAACCTTTCTTGGCCGCCAGGATCGCGCAGAGGTAGCGGAGGTGGGCCGGCTTCATTCCCCGTTCGGCTGGAAACCAGGTCGCGCCGGCGGCCGGGCACCCCCACCTCCGTACAACAAAGCGCTTGGAGAGGAGGGCACCCTAAATTTCCCTTCCCATTCAGTTCCTCTCCCGACCTTGGGAGCCTCCCTCCCCCACCGCCGCAGCCGCCTCACCAGACTTTCGCTCCACCAGCCGAGGGACGTATTCCCGGGACCCCGCACAATTACCTGCCCCGCAACGCCGGCCCGTTCGCCGGGTATTAAAGAAACCAAGAGCGGTGCGACCCCCACCGCGTACCGGCAGCTTGGAGCCGGCGAGGGCAGAGCGTCACACTGCTTTCACAGCTTTCCCCCTCCGCCGAGCGAAGAGCCCCCGGAGTCTGCCCGGGGGTCTGAGGCAGGTCGAGGGCCACACAGGTAGCGGGGGACCCGCCGCCGCGCGCCGCCGCCCCTCCCCCGCCGGCCGCGTCCAGCCCCCGCTCGGCGGCTAAGGAAGCTTCGGGGACGTCCCACCCCCGCGGGGAGTTGCGCCCGCCCGCCCTCCCGCCCGCGCACCCCGCGCCCCCGGCACGGTCGTCTGCGGCCGGGAGAAACGCGAGCAGCAGTGCCTTTTCCCCCCCTCTCCTCCACTTTTTTTGTTGTTGTTGTTGCTTTCCCACGCTGGCTGAATGTGACTTGACCCCATTTCAAAAAAGTTTGACATAGTGCTTCAACATTTCCGCATTCCTCCGCGACTACAAAGGCTTCAGCCGCCTCCTTCTGCTTTCTGTCTCTGCTCTCTGTCTTCACACTCAATGAAATCCTTCTTGTGCCTCTCCCGAAGCCTGCCAAGCCCCGCAAGGGTCGCCCCAGGCGCGGCGAGAAGAGGCCGCCCCAGGGGAGCGCGGCTCCCGCGTGCGCACACGCACACGCGCCCACGTGCACGCGGAGGGGCGCGCGGCGCACCCGGCTCCGGCCGCCGGGCCTGCGTTCTCCACGCCGGGATTTTAAATAATTATAAAAAGACAAGCAAACAACAACAACAACAACAAAAAAAAAACCTCAGAAAGTCGTGCGAACACGCGTCCCTGCGGGGCTCCAAGCTCGAGCAGCCGCCGCTGCGTGCACGCCGGGCACACATTCCACGGCCGCGGGCGCTGCCAGCAGGACGCCTGCGTTAACGTTGACTCGGCGGTGGGGAAGATGGAGCTCACACCCACACCTCTGCACGCCGCAGGGCGCTTTTGTGGGGAAGTAAATGCGGGGCGCGGAAACGCTGTCTAGCCTGGGCTCCCCCGGGCAGTGCATTTCAAACCCTCTAAGTATATTTTGATGCGAGGGTCTGAGTGGAGTTCCAGTTCCTTTCGGAGCAACTGAGTGTGGAGTTTCTGTGTGGGCGCTCGTGAGGACGGCTGCGGGGGAGCTGGCACAGGACTCGGTGGCGGGGGTGTCCCCTGTGTGGGATGTCCCCGTCTCGCCGGGTTAGATAAGCCTCCTCTCCAGCTCTGCAAACAGCCCGTAAGCTCCCCCGCCACAGCTCCTAAAGGGTTAACCGAAGCCGCTCCAGGGACACACAGGCTCCCCCCTACCTCCCCAAGCCACATCCTCACCTCCCACCCTGGCAAGCCCCCAGCTGTCCCCCGGAACCAGCCCCCCACCCTGCAGCCCACCCGTCCGAGCCCACAGCTCCTAACCTGAGGCTCGGCAGTCGCAGTGGGCCTGCCGAGTGGGGCGCGCGTGTCGGGAGCCCTCCGCACGTGTCCTCGCGCGGAGCAGGTAACCGGACGGACGGGCGCGCCCGGCTCTCTCCCCCGCGAGGCGAAGGGGTGGGCACGGCGGCGGAGGGCGGAGGGATCGCGGAGGGCGCCGCCCGCGACGCGCTGGGGCCGGCGGGGGCCTCCGCACTGCGGCGGGGGGCGGCGGGGCGGGCGCCCACGCAGCGGCCGGGCTTGGGGCGCGCGGCGCGGCGCGGTGGCCCGCGAGGGTGCAAATTAAAGCCTTCCGGAGAGAGGGGAGGCGGCCGAGCCCGACTGTGCTGCGATCCGCCCGGCTCCCCAGCAGCCCTCAGAAATGGGGGGCGAGAGGGCATGGGGCGTGGGGGCTACCAGATGAAAACACCAGTTTTCCCTGGTACTAGAGTGGAGGATCCTGCGATTAAAATAAGCGGCGCGAGACGGGGAGAGTGGGATGTGTCGTCGGGAGTCCACGGAGTTTCTATTCCAGGGGTCGCCCCGAGGTGGGGTGGAGTTTTGACAGGGTGAGGCGGGGATATCAGCTGTCCGTGATGTGGATCGATGGGAAAAACGCAAAACAAACACTAACGACGAGGGGCCGATGGGGGTGGTGAATGCCAACATTTTTCAAGAAACTGAAAAATCAGACAAAAAAACTAAAACAAAACTCTTCTCTAGGAAAGGGGCGGGCGGTGGGGGGTGGTTGGCAGGATGCCTTGCAGGAAAGAAAATAGTGTTCTGCCCAAGTACTTTTTCACTTTCCGCAGAAGCTACATTTGTTTTGTTTTCCTTAGCTTCCTTTCGGCCCCAGAAAGCCCTATCTTTTTCTTTTGGATAGAGGATATGGTTTGGAATTCTTGTGGTTAACGATCTACTTGGAGGGGCTCACGGTGTCACAAGTACGAAGTGGTAAGCAACCGCTGAGGGTTCACCAAGCTATTTTTGAGGAGCTAAAAAACCTAAAATTTAGTGTAAATAATAACTTCAAGAGACGCGGATGCGCATAAACACACACAGAGGTGTGTTTAAAGGCATTATAGAAATTTTGAAATTTGAAACCTTGTGTGTATGTTTTACCTGCTGAGAAAATCTGAACACAGTTATTTTAGGTGAAAATGAAATTTTGAAGGGATAATAAATTCTTCAAGAATGTAGTAAAGGAAAAGTTAAAGTATCTTTTTTGCAAAGAAGTAAGTGTTCCCCAAAATCTGTGTCTATAGAACACTTGAAACCCTTTTAAGTATCTTAAAGCAAAACCAAGAAGAGAAAAACCAAAAAAATTCAGTACTTAACAGGGAATTAAAAACCCAGCAAATTTCTGTTTGATTTGAAAATATTATCTTTCAATGTTTTGTTTCTTTTGAATTAAACCATGCTACTAATTTTGTAACAAATCAAATTTTTCCCTTTATAAAATTGATGCTATATTACAATGTGAAGTAAGGTCAGGGAAATAGAAATTGATGCAAGCATTTTATAATACACTATGACAGTTTTTTTTCTGAAAAAAATAGAGGTGAATAAATATGTATTTTAAATAATTATAAAAATGCACTTTATGTTTTCGGATATATTTTCTGAAGTGAAATCTGGTTTCTTAACAAAATTTAATTTTCTGTTTATTTCATATAATTATGCACTTAAAAGCAAATTATTAGATTATATATGAAATATATTTTTATATTTATATAAAATACTTTAATATTTTTAGAAAACATTGTCAATAAATTCCTATTTGGACTGTAAGCTGGAGACACTAAATGGAAATCCACTATTTTGATATTTGTTCATACTTATCAATGATTTTTTAAAAGATTCATTAGCTAATAATTAACATGCTTATGTAATCTACAAATAATGGCCAGTAAATGTGATGGTTATAAGAAACATCATATCATTTTATTCAAAAAATAAACTGTAAATATCTTTAAAATAACAAATAGTAGTATTAATTACTGGATTTGACAATAACCGCTCAAGGTTAGAAATTCCAGGATTTAGATGATTTGAGCAATGCAAAAGAAAAACAATGAAATTTTAGTAATATATTTTAATACCAGATGCTACCTCTGTGTCCTGTTCTTATGTTGCTTATGTTTTACGTCAGTTTATCGTTGCTCACTCCCCTGGTTATGGTGGACATTTAATTCCAGTTGGTTAAAAACTCAGATGAAGTGTATAAAATTAGTAAATCTAAAATTGTTTCTGCTTATGGATAACTTTCTATGTCACAAGTTATCATAACAAAGTTGTGCAAAGTTTATTATAAACAGTGAACCAAATTCCAACTCCTTTGTTTGTGAATGAAAATAAAGCATTCAACAATAGTGATTGGATTCAGTATTTTCCTACCACATACCAGATACTGCACAAATGTAAATCAAAATCATCTTACAGGTTTTTAAAAACTATAATTCAGAGATATACGGTATTATAACATATTCTAGAAGTTTTCTTGGTGTCATATAAGGGTTGTATTTCATATGTGGACATTTTTATGTCAAAAATTTGGTTTTCCCTTAAATAAAATTAAATTTAAGCTTCTGGTCTATAATTTTAAGCTTTGTTAAAGAAAGGAATAATTTGTTTAAAATAGTACTTTAATATTGTTTTTCTAATTCTCAATCATCTCTGATTTATATTGCCTATTCAAATTTATAAGACATTTTTTTCAGAAACTCAGAAATTTAAGTTACTTATAACACTAAAATTATTTTACTTGAAGGTCTATATAAAAGTAGTTTTTAAAACTATGGTTTTTGTTGATGTAATTCTTATTTTGATTAAAGTATTCCTAGTTTAGTATCTTGAAAATGAATTGCCCAGCTTTTAAAACTGATTGCACAATATGCAAATGTTCTTTTTTAATAATTACTATCCAAAACTAATTTTGGTGCAAGAGCATATATAACAAATTTTAATCAGTTCATCTTCCCACTCCAGGCATCTTTACGATATTGTCTTGGATTTTCCCCTAAAATATAATGATTAAAGTTGGCTAAATGTCCTAGGAAAAATCAATTTTATAAACAACTATTTCAACAAAAAATTTCCAAACTTTAAATGGTTTTTAAAGTTCATTCTTCTAAATAAATTACTTCCAGTTGATTTGGAAATAATCTGGATTTTTTTCTTTTTATTGATGCATGTGGTCTATGCATTGCATTTAAGCCGTGAAAACTGAAAAGATTTTTGATATTTTCCATGAGGGAAAAAAATGCATTGAGTAGGAGTAACTTGTAAAATTTGAAGAGAAAAAATTGCATCATTATCTTTTGAGTGTTATGTTTCCATTGGGTCTTATTACTCTATAATTATATCCACGCAACATGTCAGTACCTTGTTCATATTTGTGTGTCATTTCTCTACTTTTTTCTTTTCTGAGACACCCATATCTTCTTTTTCCTTAGTAGGTATGTGCAAATACCTGTATGTTCTTAGCTTATTGTTTTGACATGTTCCAAACATGTTCTTAAATCTTCATCATCTATATTAGAATTCTGAGTAATCAGAAAAATATGGAAATATACTTAGAAAAGATGATGATAATTATATCAAAATACCTACATTTCCTTTCTATTTTCATACTATAATTTTCACAATACCATCTGACATTTCTGCTCTGAGATAATCCGTCTTGACTTCGCACATGGTCTATCAAGTGCGTTGCCATCACTATTTCTGGTGGCGCTAACAGCTTCTTTGTCCATTCAGATGGTGCTGTGAAGGTACAGCACAGAGGGAAAGCAGCGATAAAGGGCTTCCTGGGGGAACAGGGGAGAGACCAAGGAACCATGAGGGAGAAATTTCTGTGAATCACCTGGTGGCAGGACACATGCCGAGATCATGGGGCCAAGAGGTGCAGCCCTGGTGCCCTATATGGCATATCCAGGCACACCGATTCTTCCAGAATTAATGGCATTCTGTGACTCTCCTATAATGCAATTAATTTTGTCTTATTAAATAATTTGGGGTTGAATTTGTGTGTGTCCATGTTCATCTGACTTTCTTCAGATAATCTTCCAGATAATATAAAATGGAAATCTGCAGAATTCCTTGAATGCTTAGAGAAAAGTACATAGTTTTGTGTAGCAAACATTATACCACAGATTGGTGAGAGAGTCTGATTTTTAAATCAGACCCTATTGTAAGTTTGTTCAGAGTTACTTACATCTTTATATTCCACATACCTAGCACAGTACTTTCTGTCTAGTAAATGTTTTATCTAGGGAAAGTTGGGTTTAATTTCTCTTCTTTGGGACAATTCCTATTTCCTTCAGAGAAATATGCTAGAATAATTTTATATAATCCAATGGAAATTTTTAATTGTTTAAAGATCAGAATGTTGATTTCAGGACCTCAGAATCCTGTAGTCCAGTCCATCTGCTTTGTAACCCTCTTCTCTAAATCCTGTCATTGTTTCAGGGCTCCTCCATTCCTTACTGTGAAACAAGGAATTCCCTCAACTTGGAAAACATACCACTTTTCTCTAAAATTGAGGCCATTTGCCTTCTACCTTGGTAGAAGTTTGATGCCCTGCTAGTCACCACCCTGTGCCCACTAGGGCATCCACCTGCCCTGTTTCTTTCTACTGTCAACTCCTGACAGCGCCCACTGACCAAGAAGGTGTTGGACAGTATAAGCGTTGGTTCTTGTCAGCTTCCTACAGTTGTACTGATAAAGCAGACACAGAACACCCTAGAACACTGCAACATGAGAAATCTGTGTTTCATATTGGGTAAACAGAAGAGAGCTGGACTATCCTGCTACATTGGGTGAATTGTATGCCTTCTTTGTGTTGCAGGGCTTAGTCATTTAAAACATTTTTGTCTGAAAGAACATGTTTATCTCTTGAAATTCCCGTTAAATTATTTTTCTTTAAAAAGTGCAAATAGAAAACTCTAAGGTAAATTATATGTGGTATAGCTCAGAACCTAGGGACATTGCTAATTTTATTTGCTGATATCCTTACTATATATGTGAATATATCCAAAAAGATATAATCTGTGATTTCAAAGTTGAAATTTGTGCTTTTATTCCTAGTTCTTTGTCCCATGTTAGTAAGTCACAGTAGCCTCAGGGATCAGTTATTTAACCTTTCTGACCTTGAATATGTTTGCTAACCATTCAAGAAGATGGAGTGAAAAGACTTTGAAGAGAGGCAACAATTTCATCTTTGCAAAGGAGGGTCGGGTTGCATAATGAAGGTTGCTGATTTACCTGTCAGGAGACCTGAACTTTAATCTGGAGTTGGCCACAAACTACCTGTGTGAGCTTTGGCAACACATTTAAGTCCTTGGGGTTTTTTTAATTATTTTTTATTGGTACACTTTAGATATACATAATGATAACATTCATCATAGAAAATTTGTACCTGTGCACAATATATCTTACTTTATTTCCACATTCTCTTTCCCTCCCTTTAACCCCTCTTTCCTTCTTGTTTTTTTTTTTTTTTTTTTTTTTTTTTGGCAGAACTGGTGATTGAACTCATGCCCTTGCGCTTGCCAGGGAAGCGCTTATTCCACTGAGCCATCTCCCCGGCCCCTCTTTCCTTCTTGTTTACAAAACTGTTGTTTCCTTTTTTCCTCCTATTCTCTTAAGAATTTTGGCAATAAAAGGAATGATTAGACTGAATGATCTGTAGTTGTTGTGTCTTGAACCAATCAGATCCCACCCAACATTCTACACAGGACACCTTCATTACACTACTTCCCCCCCACTTTTGTTTTTGTTTTGTTTCATTGAGATAGGATCTCACTGTGCAGTTCAGGCTGGCCTTGAACTCAAACTCACAATAACCCTCCTGCCTCAGCAGCCTCCCAAGTGCTGGGATTACAGGTGTGTATTACCACACCCAGTTTATACATTTGTTTTTATGAATGCTCTAAACAACAGTAGCGCTGCAAATGAGCATCTGATAACACCAACCCCAAAAGGTGCCTAGATTTCAAATGCAAATGATAGTGGATTCTCTGTAACTCCATGATGTATAGAAAAATGCTAGGGCACTAGTGTTTTTATTAGAGATATGGAGGAATGAACCAGACTTTAATTATTTGGCTAAAACCATGATAAATTAATCAAGCAGCATTAATAAAATGTAGTTAGTTACAGTAGTAGACCTAGAACCAGGATATCGAAGATTAGAGACCTTGGGTGATTCTAGAAATTCTTCAACAGTATCATGAAGCATAACTATCACTGTAGCCAGTCTCCACTACAGGGAGGCAATGGGACGGGGACCAAAGACAGTATAATGCAAATTTACGGGGCTTCAGGAATATCAGAACGTCAAGTATTTCTATAGTTGGTGATCCAAAGCTACTTTTAAAACAGTTATAGAGGAAGACGCTGCTGGCTCTGCATTGTCATTTTCCACTACATTGGGCCATATGCGTGGTTTTCAAGTCCTTCCTAGAAGTATGGGGAAGGGAACTGAAGGCAGTTAGAATCAGATAATTATGGCTTGAAGTCCAGTTCCATTGTGTGACCTTTCGGATCTCTAGTTTCCCTCATCTATGAAGTATGGATGTTCTCGTCCGCCACATCATGTTGGCATGAGAACAACCAAGTAGTTGCCTATTATGTGCATTTCCAGTTTCCCTTACACAAAATCATCTGTTCTTTCTCTTTTTATGCAAAATCACATTGCCTGTTCTTTTGAGGACATGCAAATCTTTTTGGTTGGGTTAGAACATCATTCTCTGTAGTAAAAGAAGCCCTGAGCATACACAGAACCACCATGGTCTCTGGGTGTCCGAGGAATTTCATAGAGGGTGGGTTGTTGCATCTAAGACCTTTGTTTATTGTTATGATCTTACTCCAATACTAGCCGACCCCTGTAGTCTATTCTTCACTGTTTTTGTACTCTCTTCCTTATGTCAGTCTCTGTCCTTCCCTTTCCCACTGCTTCGGGACTGCCCTCATTTGTTCCTTATACCTGTATCCCAAATCTTTGTTGGCACTTATGTTTAAAAAACAAATGAACAACAATAACAAAAAAACCCAATTTGCTCCTCCCCTCCTATAACCACTTCCCATTTCTCTTACTTGAAGTGCTGATCATCCATTTGTCATCCTGTCATTCTCTTCCCTAGCATTCTGTGTTATCCTGTTGGCTTAGCGTAACAGTACATTTTCTATTTCATACAGTATCCCTACCAACACTCAAGGGGAGCTAGTTCTCTCTCTCTCTCTCTCTCTCTCTCTCTCTCTCTCTCTTCTTTCATGGACCCTGGGCTTGGTGTACTGCTCAGTTGTTGCCATCTGCTGTGGCTATAATGTATGTGTGTCCCTTCCAAAATTCATACTAAACCTACCTAATCTCCATTGTAGTGGCATAGAAGGTAGAGGCTTTTGGATGTGAATAAGTTATGAGGATCCCACCATCATAAATGAACTAATATACTTCTGAACAAAGCTTCAGAGAGTTTTTTTTTTTTTTTTTTTTTTTTGGTCATTTTGAGACAGGATCTTGCTGTGTGGTTCAGGCTGGCCTTGAGCTCACTTTGTAGCCCACGCTAGCCTTGAACTTGCAAAAATTTCTCTGCTTCAGCTTCCTGAGTGCTAGGATTATAGGCGTGCACCACCACACCTGGCTTGTCTTTCCATTCTCTTCTACTACGTGACAACACAACCACTGTTTGGCTAGAGGATTCAGCAACAAGGCACGATGTTGAAAGTGGAGACCAGGCACTTGTAGACATCGAATTTTCAAGAATCTTGATTTTGCACTCTGAGCATCCATAATTATGAGAGATAGATTTCTGTGTTTTGTGAGTCGCACAACCTCAGATATTTTGTTACAATAGTACAAATAGACTAAGATGCCATCTTAATAATTTTTGAAACAGATATCCCACATTTTCATGTCAGACTGGGCATATTATGCAGCCAGATCTGCCTGCATGCTGCAAGGTCTGGGGTAGATGCAGGAGATGGAAACGTTCATGTCATAGTTCAGATCTCCTTAACTCTCAATGGACATTTGCTCATCCATGGTCATTCCAGTGCTGTCACTGATGATATCAATGCTAATTTTCCAGGGTGTACACTTTTATCCTTATAAATGCTGGTTTTCAGTGTTTTCTCAAAGGTCTCCCTCTCTTAGCTGTCATGACACATGACTTCTGACTCTTTCACAGGTTTTTCCTTACTTTTCTTAAGGTCCTGTCCCTCATATCTGAAAATCTGCTGTTTTACTTGAAACTGAGAAAGTCTGACATTGAGCTTTGCATTTCAGAGCCATTCCACCCACCTGGTTCCTCATTATGTGTTTTCCAAAAGAGCACTTTCCTTCACCAGCACAATACCTGCATCCCTGTGCTGTGCTATCTTCTAGTCACTTCTGTAACCTTTCCAATAGGTGATTGTTTTTTGTTTTTTGTGTTTTTTTTTTTTTTTTTTTTTGTACAAGGAATCAAACTCAGATTCAAAATAGTTAGAATAGATACAGCTAGTTTCTCTTAATTCAATGAATAGAAAGATTTGTACTGATAGTGTTTGTGGACAGGATATCATGTCTGCATCTTGTACTATGAGTAACCACTAAGTAGACAACAATATACAATGTGTTAATTATCGAAACTGTCCTACTAATCGGTTTTGAAACTGTCTCATTGCTATTGTTTCTCAAGAAAATTATATAAAAAGGAATTGAACTCAGGACCTCACACTTGCCAGGCAAATGCTTTGTCCCTGAACTATAACCCCAGCCCTCATTTGTAAAATCTCCAGCTCTTTCTTTCATCCTAATTGTCATGATGCCCTTGTTTTAATTTCACTGAACAATAGAAGAAACCAGGAGAGAAAGTGCTATGGCTCTCAGGGCTTGCCTTTTTGTACTACTTTCTTTAGTATCTCCGAGATTTCACTCTCTTGGCTTCTTTTTGTTCCTCATAGCCACTCCTTTTCTCCTTGTTGGTTACTCTCATCTGCACAGGGTGGTCTGCCCAGGCCTCAGTACTCAGACCTCATCTTCCTTCCTTCTCTTCTCACACTCCCAGTGACTTTCTCTAGTACCCACGGGCTTAAATAGTATCTGCACGCAGATACTCCTGAACTTACGTCTCCAGTTAGATGTCCTCCTTGAATGCCACACATATATCCAACTGTCTCCATGATGCTTTTACATAAATATCTAAAAAGCATTGCAAACTTAGCACCTCACAAATAATCTCATCATTTTTCTCTCATGCCTAGCTTTCCACCTGTTACCAAATATGAACTGCACTCTGTGACTTATTAGTCCAAAATGTAGCAGCTAAGTTTGACTCCTATATGACCTTTTTATTAACACAGTTTAGATAATCCATCAGGCAGATACTGCCAACCATCCAGTCACAGCTTGACCACTGGTCCAGCCACCTTTAGCAGTCAGCTGCTCTATTCCAGCAGGCTGCCAACCACT
Source organism: Ctenomys sociabilis (assembly GCA_004027165.1). Lineage (NCBI taxonomy): Eukaryota > Metazoa > Chordata > Mammalia > Rodentia > Ctenomyidae > Ctenomys > Ctenomys sociabilis. Next base: position 12,161 of record PVKA01013312.1, on the reverse strand, counting down.
CTCCTCTAGCCCTGCCCTCTGCTTTCTCCACACAGTAGTTGTCTTAGCCACTTTCTAGCCAGTGGGACAAAGTACCCAACACCTGCAATGCTAACAAGGAGGAGTCTAGCGTGGTTCATGTTTTCAGGTCACAGCTAGCTCCTGGCAGAAACAGCAAGGTGGATGCAATGAGGAGGAGGAAAAGTTACTCAGGTCATGTGAGTGAAGAAGCAGAGAAAGAAAGGAAGAGCAGGGCAGGGAGGTGTGCCTTCCAATCAGGCCCCTACAAAGTTGGCTGATAGTAACCCGGTTACATCCACAAGCCCTGCCTCTGGCACACAAAATGCTGGGGATATTCCAGATGAGAATCCCAGTTACAGTCAAAGTGATCCTTTAGAAAAGCAAAGGAAAGCAACAAAGATAATTTTAAAAACACTATATAAGTAAATAAATAAAAGTAAAAAAGCAAAATCATATCATCTTTTTCCTTCCCAGTGTCAAGACCCTCAAAAAACCAGCATATTCCAGAGGAAAATCTTAAGTCCTTCCCTTGGTGTGCAAGGCTTCACATGCTCTGATACCATCCTACCACCCTTTGGATTGTTCTCAGCACTCTTATCTTCTTGCTTCCCCCACTCAGGTGCACTGGCCTCCTGTGCTGTCCCTCAAGCCCATCACACCTCCAGCCTTTGCACTTGCTTGTCTCTGGCTGAAATGCTCTTTTCTCACACACCTGCATGACTGTCTTTCTTCTTACAATCTCACTGTTGTCAGAGAGGCTGGGAATATGTGTCAGTGTTAGAGCACTTCTGTAACACATATTGTCCCAGTTGCTTTTTCCTCATTGCTGGGACAAAATACACAACACCTACATTAAGAAAGGAAAGGTTTATTTAGCTCACAGTTAATGGAGGTTTCAGTCCATATTCGGCTGGCTCCAAGGCAGAGGGCAGCGCGTGGCAGGGAGCAACCTTTCATGGCAGTGGAAAACAGCAAAGAGCCAAGGGAGGACCAGCAGCTCCTGCAGCAGCAGAGAAGCAAGCTTCTTTCCTTTCCTTATATTGCCTTCAGACTGTCTTCCCCAGGGTGGGTATAACACTCACACCCATAATCCCAGCAGCACTTACACTTGTAATCTCAGGATAGGATCATGAATTACTCACAAACTCTAGTAGTCCACCGATGACTACATGAGGCTTTGGGAAGACAACTAGACACAAACCATAACACATGCAAATCCCTGGGTTCAGTTGTCCCACATGTGCATGTACAGACATACACATACAATGTCATCAGGATTTTCTTTGAGCATCCTAAATTGCACCTGTTCTATCTTACTTTTTTTCTCTTTCTTAGCACTTCTCAACATCTAACACATTATAGGTTATTTGTTTGTTTAATAATAGCCTCTACCCACCTCCCTAGAATACAATCTACAGGGCACAAGGAACTTTGTTTTAAACATTCTTGTATCATTAAAACAAACATTTGACACATAGTGGAAACTCAATAAATATTTTCTGAATGAATGAAAAAATGAACTCTTTTCCTATTACCAAGGTTTATGCACTGAATACCCTTGGCTAGATGAGTATATTAATTAAAATAATTATCTATAATATACACTTGAGTATAATCTTCCTAAATTTAGGTATTTTATGTCCAACTAATTTCCTTCTAGTGGCCTTCAGCTGGGATTGTTAAAGGTACTGCTTAGGAATAGTAATTTCACAGTGTATAGCCAAAAACTGATCTACAATTACTAAGAATCCAAAGCATAATATTAATAATTAATATTATAATTAATATTAATAATTAATAATATAATTAATATTAATAATTTCCAGTTAATGGAAATTATTCTTGCATTGGTATGTGTGTTTAACAAATGTGAGTTTTGTTTAAAACATCTGAAGTGTAGAAACAGTTGGAAGGCAGAAGCGGCCACGTTCAAGCCTCAATCCTTATCATGTTACTCTCGATTTGCTTCTGTACCTGGTGAGAGCCAGAGAAGCAGAGGATCATCATACCTAGGAATAGGAACATTAGGGCCAGACTCTGTTGGCTCAACAGGCTCTGTCAATTCTTAGCTTTATGCTTTTGGGTAGTTTGCTTGATTTCTCTGGTTTGTTTTTATCTGGATAGGCAATTGTTAAGCTGCTACGCCTTATGGAATTGTCCTGTGGGTTTAATGGGTTAATCCATGTAAGGCACTCACAGGACTAACACATAAAAAAGATCCACGTTAGCTGTGATTTTTACTAATGTTTCTTCTGATAGGGCAGTTGTCAGTTGCTGCACCAAGCAGCGAATGTACTGACAGTACCTTCTGTGCAATTGGTGCAGCCACTGTGCCTGTCAAGCACTTGCTACCACATTATATGCTTAGCCTTTTCCTCTTGCCTTCCTTGCTCCCTTTCTCCTTCATTTCTTCTTTCCTCCATTCCTCCCCTGCCATAAATTCTGTACTTATTCTCTCCCAAGTTCTCTCCACCTCTTTCTGCCCTTTCTGTTGTCATTCATAGAGTTAGTGTTCCAGAGAGAGACAACTCAGCATGACACCAGGAAGAGTCTTCAGAAGTAATGCTTTCCAGCTCTCACTTGCTGGGTAGAAACTTTCTTTCAAGCAGCTCTTACCTTAGGATTCAGAGGGCCTTTTATCAAAGACTGCTTATTGCTCAAATGGGTCAAAAATGCCATCACAACATGTTTAACCCATGTGTGGGTTATAGCAGCAGTATCTTTGCTCTAGAAAACCCTGGCTTGTCTTATCAACAATCATGGGCTAACTGTAAAATTGACCATGACCAGTTAGTTGTCTTACTTGCCGCTCCTAGGGGCATCCATGGAGTAGTGCAGTTGCCTTGGGGCTTAAGAAGTTGGACTCTAGTAATGGTGTGGATGCAGTCAAGAATAAAAGATATGTTTAGCAGAAATATGTTGGGGCTTTCCCCTTTTTTTTGTGATTAGGAATTTCTTTCTTTCTTTCTTTCTTTCTTTCTTTCTTTCTTTCTTTCTTTCTTTCCTTCTTTCCTTCTTTCCTTTCCTTCTTTCCTTCTTTCCTTCCTTCCTTCCTTCCTTCCTTCCTTCCTTCCTTCCTTCCTTCCTTCCTTCCTTCCTTCCTTCTTTCTTTCTTTCTTTCTTTCTTTCTTTCTTTCTTTCTTTCTTTCTTTCTTTCTTTCTTTCTTTCTGACAGAACCCGGGATTGAGCTCAGGCCCTTGTGCTTGCCAGGCAAGCACTTATCTACTCAGCTATCTTGCCAGCCCCAGGAGTTTCTTGGTAAAAGAACTGTGCATGCTGTATTCATCTTTAATATATACAATTAGTGTCCAGCTTTGTACCTTATAGTACACATTTACTAAACAAGCTCCCTATATTTTGCTTCCAAGAATTAGACAAATATTGTCAAAAATTCTGAAGGCACAAAGCCTTAAGCCATGAATAAGGGCAGTGCTTATTGTGCTTATTATTTAGGCTTTTTTGTGACATGTAATTCTTAAGTGCTAAATGCTCACGCTAGTAAAATAATTATCACTAATCTGTATTGTTTGCATTTTATGACTTTTTTGATAATTATTACTATGAATTATGGTGATATGGAAATATATATTGGTTATATTACTTGCAAAACTCCTTAGAGAACTAGTTCTTACTGCTGTACTATACATATTTTATACCTTCAATACTTGTTTGCTGAATTAATCAATGAAGGATAAAATGGATGATGTATGTGCATTCATTCAGAATGTTTGAAGAGATTTTATGTAATTGAATGGTGTTATTAGTAAAAGTTACTTTTTATGTGGATTGATGGAACATAAAATCAAGTAAATGCAAAATTATATTAAACATAATATTTTTCATTATCAAAACACATTTCAAGATCCCTAAGTTACAAATTAACAAGTGCCAACTGATCTCCTAAAAACCAATCTTCAACTTTTATTTTTGTCTACTGGTACTTTACTGTGTCTTTAAAGTAAATCTGCTTTTTAAAGTTGTCTAGATTTTAAACAAAAAGAATTCTGTATTTTGGTTGAAAGTTTTCAGAAGGCTGAAAGAGACTATAATAGTTAAACTGATGAGAAGGTTTGTATTTTAATTTTTCTTTAGTGTATTTGTATCTCAACATCTTACTTTTCTAGACAACACTGGTTTGTACATCTCTGTTGGTTGAGCAGGAGGAAATCATTATATTGAAAAGAGTTATTGAAAATGGTCCATGTTGTGTAATTCCCAGGATAAATGGGCTGAGTAGCAAATATTTCTGTTGTGAACTGTTTTATACTGAAATGTGCATTATTAAACCCATTTGTTGAACACATTGAAAGATCGAATATCTTCCTAAACCAACCCTGGAAAATGTTTATTTGCCAGTCCTCCCCTTCCTTTGCTCAGATCTTGTTAGATATTATTTCTGGGTTTCCTGGAATTCATCCACATTAGAAGTGGAAAAAAATCATGGATGAAGGAACCATAAAAACAGAATTTACAATTGATAGACACATATTTTAAACAAGACCATAAGAAATTTTAAAATTGTATACATAATAGAAACAGCATGTGGGAAAGCATATAGAACAACATGGTAGGTGACCATTTTTTATATCAAACATACTATGTCGTGGGAAAAAACAAAAAACACAGTAGTCATTAGGTTATAAGAATTTGAATGTAGTAAAGGAAATATTTGTGAACAGGATGGTTTTGGGGTGACGTCATTATGCTCTTTCTGATTTTACAAGTATGTAACTTTAGGTGTACTCTGTATATAAGCCATATACCATTAGCTATTGTCCTTGAAAACAATGTGTGTACAAATATAGAATTGGAAGTCACTAAAATGGTTGTAAGAGTGCTTCCTGGCAGGTGAAAATTGAGGAAAGTAAAGACACTAGGTGTATATTGAAGAGAAGTGGAGGACAGATGAGACCAATTCCATATTTTTAACTTGATCATCTCAGAAGTCCAAAACCACTTAACAATTTACTACATGCCCCAAATACAACTGGTTCATTTATTCATTTATTCAATAAGTGTCATGGTTGACTCTCTTTGAATATTTATTCAAAGTATTCATTGAATAAATGAATAAATAAATAAAAAATATTTACATTTGTGTGCTACTTCCACTTCAATTCCAGGTAAGTAGAAGTCAGTTAAGAACTGTTACAATTTTTCAAAATTTTTTTGCCATGAATAGTACAGGAAAGATATAAGAGTCATTGAGGTGCGTGGACAATCATTATGTGTGTGCACTGTTGGGCAGAATGTCTCCAGAAATGAATCAGAGGATTGATGTTGGTATTTGCAGCACAGTGGCAGCTACCTTGAGTGTGTTATAGTGAGCCGGAGCTATCCTGGGTGCAGTAGTGCTCTGGGGCAGGAACACACAATTTGGATAGTGAACATAATATGGGTTTCTCCATTGAGCAGTCGCAAGAATGTGTCTGGAGCCTCAGAATCAAAAAGGGCAATCAAGGGGCCGAGAAGAGAGTTCATGGAGAGATTCCATATTCATTAACCTTGGGAAGCTGAAAACAGAAAAGAATCTGAGAATGCGGAAAGATGGAGAGGTAGATATGAGGACTGTGAATGGAGTGTTTGCAACAATTAAATTCTGAAAGGTAGGGCTGGGAAAATAGCTCAGCAGTCCAAGCACCTCCCTGTCTAGCTTAAAGATCCAGATTTGATCCTCAGTACTGCATTCTGGCCACCTAAACAGGGTGTGGTAGTGCACACCTATAATCCTAGCCCTGGTGAGACTGAGACAGGGGGATCACTATGAGTTTGAGCTGTGTAGTGAGACCCTGTACCAAATAAATAAGTAAATAAATAAAATATTTTTTAAAAATTTTGGAAGTGACATTGTTTAGTATATGAATGACTGGATTAGGGTGGAGTTAGGATATTAGAGGTATCAGGGATAAAGGACTATACCACTGAAATATGTGATGGATCCCAGGTATGAACTTTGAAGTTGATAGAAGTGATGATGAAGAATGAGAGTGTAGAGAAAAACTATAATCCAGGTGCTTTTTTTATTTATTTAAATTTTGTACAGGCTTTCATGACTCAGTTCAGACTCATAGTGATCCTCCTGTCTCAGCCTCCCCAGCTCTGGGATTACAGGCATGCACCACCTCTCCTGGTTTGGTGGCTGGCACAGTGCGTTTGGCATGGCATGTGGTACCTGGGATTGAATTTGGAACTTTGTGCTTGCCAGGCAGGCACTTACACTGCTGACATATCTCCTCAGCCCCTGAAATAATTATTGGATTACCTTTTGTATTAGAATTGAGAACATAAATTTTCATGATTTTCCTAACATGAATAATGGATTGATAACTTCTTGGATATACTAGTATGTTCTTAGATATTCTGCATTATGGCAAAGCTTGTCTCTTGCTTCTATACCTAATTGAAAGCACAGCAAATGCTATTCAAGTGATAATATAAGAAGTCCCTTTCAAGACAATTCTTTACTAAGGGAGAATGTGGTAGGAGAAATGATTGGCATTAACCAACACTTGTCCTATATAGTTAAATGCTAAAAGGCAGGTGTCCTTACATTTATGATGCTTCCTTTGTACTTCCCATACCCAACACAATGCTTATGTGAAAACTGATCATTTGCAGGATTTCATAGCTGCAATATAACTTGTGCCTTATCAATAATAGCAAACAAACCCTACCCATTCACTGAGATGAATTTATTATTCTTGCTTAAGCAAGCTAGCTCATGAAATTCAAAAGTAAGTTGTTACCACTGTTTACCTATTTTTCTTTCTGCTGTTCATTCTCATTTCAAAGATGGTCATCTTGTTTGCTGGATCCTTTTCTTAGCCTGACTCTGTTTCATAGGAGATCAAAGAGCTCTAGTTTTCTGTATCAATTAGGCTTGCTGTCTTGTCTCAATGAGATTAAGTTGCTTTTGGAGAGGGGAGACACCAGGGAGGAGGAAATGAACTGGTGGTTAGCATGCAATGTAGCTGTCTTAATTCTTTCTAAAGGGCAGTATGTCTACTCTGATGCCTTTATTTTATAATTCTATATTGGTTCATTTGTTCAGGGCAACCATGCAGCACACACCAGATCTGATAATCAAAGGTTTGGGTTTCTAATAGGGCTAGAGATACATCAGTTCTTCTCAAAGTTTAACATTTTTCTAAACTGGAGAAAGACCTTAGTAGTTTTACTTATTTGTTTCTTTAAATTTTTGTTTTGTAGGGTATGACAAAGTACTTGAATATCTTATTCCAAATAAATTTTAATTTCCGTAACCAACACTTACCTCAAAGTTGCCTAAAAAAGTGTTATTGAAAGCAATTGTTGAGCCTCCAAAGCTTTGTAGGCTGCTGTCAGTCTTGCTCTCTGTGTGGACTCTGTATCTAGAGGTGTTTAGCCTGAGTTCTCCAGAGTCACATTGAACTGCCTTTCTTGAGATAAGACTTTCATTATTGCATTAGAAAGAGTGGGGCAGTGTTTTTAAAGGAACAAACAAGACACTGGCAGTTATTAACAACATTCTTCCTTGGAATATTTTCTCTCTGTCTGCTTCCAGAGATTTCTTATGGGAGGCTTCTCCAAGAAAAAGAGGTCATCAGTGCACCTGGGGTTGGCATGGCATGCCAGGGATCAAACCCCAGGCCACTGAGCTCTGGCCTAAGCAGGGCTTTAGTCCGCTGAGCTATCTGACTGGCCATAAACTCATGTTTTTGACTGTTCTTTGGGCACTTGTGCACTCAAACTTTTAAAAGAAAGAGCACAGACCAGTCAAAACCAGCTGCTTTTTAGCTCAGCTGCCTTTCTTACATGGCTAATACCTTACGTTTTTTCATCATCTGTTTCTTAAGAAACGCATTCATGTAAATGTAGTCCACTATTGATTTCCACTCTCTCTTCTTACTGATGCCCCCATCGTGCTGCTATCCTCGGGGTGGGTGAGAACATTCACCTACTGGTTGATGGATGCTGTTAATTTTCCTACTTGATTGCCTTTTCCATTTTCCGCCAATGATGTCTCTCTGCCAAGAAAACATCTTCTCTTTTGAGTTTGGTTTCAGATTGTCTTAGTCTTGCTTGTACCCCCTCAGTGTTTTGTCTCTTCCTCTGCTTTTCTCTCCTTCTGTCCACTACTTAGAAGTTATGGTTCCCTAGGGTCTTTCTCCTCTACTCCTTCTTTCCTAGGAAATATTATGTTCTCCTAGGGCTTTGGTCTGCCTTTCCTCCAGCTATTGATCTATATATCTCCCACTGTTCTACGGAATTCTGCTCGCCAGGCGTGGTGGCGCATGCCTGTAATCCCAGCACTCGGGAGGCTGATGCAGGAGGATTGTGTGAGTTTGAGACCAGCCTGAGCTACAAAGTGAGCTTAAGGCCAGCCTGAACTGCATAGTGAGACCGTGTCTCAAAAAGACAAAAAAAAAAAAAAAAAAAAAAAAAAGGAATTCTGCTTGAGGCACCTCAAACTCCAACATATGTAAGGAATTAATATGACAACTTTCCTTTAAATTGTTGTTCAGATTCTCTCTTCCCTTCTCCTAGCTCATTGAGGACCCCATCATCCTCCCAGGTACCCAAGAAGAAGCTGGACCCTTTTATCTCCTATTTCCTCTTAGTTCTACCATCTCCTGCACTTCTGTCTTTAATTCTTTTCTTTCATTTCAAAATCATATCCAGACTTTCTCTTCATTTCTCTGCAAATAGGTTGGGTCATTGCACTTCCAGGATTAAAGATTTGTGTTTCCCAACTTCCTTCAGGGCATGGTGTAGTTCAAATTCCTTAGTATAGCATATGGTCCCCTTTATAATATGACCAAATTCAGTTTTCTAATTTGCTGGTCTGCCACCCATACACAGTCACACTTGAGAATGCTCCCATGTACCTTCAAAGCTAGCTTTAAGGTGCTCATTTTCTCTGGAATGCTCATTTTCTCTGTTTTTCTGCTCATCAAGTTGCAGTCTCCACTGTAATTGGAGTTCTGAGGTCACTGCTTTCTATTGCCCTAGTCTTCACTGACCACAGACCACTGCCATATCCACCATGTTGGCTGTTCTACCTTTGCTGTTCCTAGAGCAGGTCATTTACACTTCTGTCCTTGCACCATAGCTTCTGTCTGCAGATCTGCCTCCCTCACCAGACTACCAGCGTTATGTAGCTGATTCATCTTTCCAGGAAGCTTCAGTTTTGTCTACGAGGTGAAATAGACTCAACCCTTAGCCAACTGCTTCAGGTAGAATTAATATTCTCCAGTCCCACTGATCTATCCTAGCACTTATTGGATTGAACTCTTCTGTTTACTCTTCAATCTCTTCTTACTACAATGGCAGTGTCTCACAAGCAGGGGCTTATATTAATCTTTGCCATTCAAGCAGTTATCACAGGATCCCAGCCCACATAGGGATAAATAAATGCTGAGTGAATGGCCAACCCCTTCTACATCTGTTGGTTATATTTTTTAAAATTTGAATTATTTTTAGATGTTAAGTGGTGCTTTTACTTTGAATAGCTAAGCAGTATATCTTTTATTAAGCACTTATGACTATGAACATTTTCCCTACAGTAACCACTACCTCCAAAGATAATTGAAAACTTACTTTCTAGAGAACGATCATATGAAATTGGCAGCAACAACAACAACAACAAAAAATAGTCTTTATTGGTGGGAAACTGAAACTGAGAGGACCATGAATTTAAAGGAAAGGAGTGATCACATAAAGTGATACAGGGCGCTTACTCATGGCATGAGAATGCCAATAAATGTGTAATGTCCCACACCCTAGAGATTTTTTTTTAAATAATTATTCAACCTGTTTATTTAAAAAGAAAGTCAAAGAGAAGGTAACTGAAGTTGCTTAACAGATTAATGCTAAAAATACAGACATCAGGATGCTAAACATTCTCTTAGTTCTCAGAATCACAATATTTTTTAGAGTATCTGCTGGGTTTTTTTTTTTTTTTTTTTGTATTTTTTTTTAATCACCAAGTTATGGGACAGAGGAAAACAAATTCTTGCTTTTGATCAGCTGGGGAGGGCTTGAGGGAAGCCTGGAGGTCATTTAGGGGGAAAGAGATCAGAAGAGCCAGCTCCTTCTCTGCCCCACAGCTCCCTGTCGTTGTAGGTGTGCACTGATAGTACAAGTTACCAGCAGAAAAATTGGTCAACATGGATAAGGCCTGTTGACTGTAAATAGGAATCCCCTAGGCTTAGAGTTCCTATGTGTAATCTCTTAACAAACTGAATTATCTTGCTAGTTTTCTATCACCTATTCAGCTTGTAAATTAAATCATTAGCAATAATATATTACATAAATGCATTTTCATTTACAGCTACATGTACTGCATTTTTTCATTTAATTCTTTTTTCTTCTCCTTTTATTTTTCTTTCCTCTTGAGTCATGCTGGGTTGTGGATATTTCCCACTATTACCAATTCCTATGCACACATTTCTACTTAGCCCATATCCTGCTTCCTGCACTCTTCTAAGCTTCATTTATGAATCATTCAACATATTACACATTCCAGAAATTTTCTTTTCAGTATATAGCAGCCACTTATTCATTTATTTGATATACATTTAGCAACCTACTAAATGAACTCACTATTGTTCATGCCAATTTACATAATTATAGTTGGCTCTTCTGATTTTTTTCTATTTTCTCTTGCTCATTATTTATTTCTTCTACTGCCTGAGGAGTTGGGAAGAGTTCTCCATCAGGCAGAAGAAGGCATCTGGCTGTGTGGCCGTGTCATAGCTTATCTATTGGCCGTTTGGTCATTTTATTTTATTTTATTTTTTTGTCTTTTTGAGACAGGGTCTCGCTATGCAGTTCAGGCTGGCTTTAAGCTCACTTTGTAGCTCAGGCTGGTCTCGAACTCACAACAATCCTCCTGCCTCAGCCTCCCAAGTGCTGGGATTACAAGCATGCACCACCACGCCCGGCTCGTTTGGTCATTTTAAAAGAATTAGGTCAATGGGGGTTCAATATTGGGAGAACAAGAGTGGGAAGCATTTGTCTGCATTTAGACAGAGAACCCTGAGGTCTGATGATTGGCATGCTAGAGGATTTTGGATTTTAACAGTGTTTGAAAGAAAGAGAAGAGAAACAAGAGAAGGGAAAAGAAATGGATGAGAAGAGGAAAGGAGGGAGGGAGCTGGTAAAGAAGACACACTGAAAACAATTCAGTGAATATTACTAGACTCTAAGTTACCTCCTTATTTAGCAGAATCATACTTACTGATATTCAGTGAAGTACAGACTGCATTTATTTCAGGGACAAGGGCAAGGTAAAGGAGGCAATGACATACTAGGTGCTGTGCAGTTAGAGATGATTTGTAGTTTGTTACGCATTCTATAACTGACCTTTATAAAATGTCTTTTTATAGAATGTGATTGTTGGAAAAATGCATAGAAATGAGGACAAATTCCTATGCGCTCCTAGTGTACTAAAATTAGGATGCAGTGTTTCAAGTAAAAAAGGCATTTATTCAAATTCAGCCAGTGAGCTGAAATTTGGAAGTTTACTTTAGGAGGTAGTTTAGGCTGAAATCTTAAGAAGCTTCCTGGAAATGGATGCATAATTGATTATTTAGGGAAAATGGGATGATGTTTAGGTGTTTGGAATTATACCAATATAAATAAACATGTATAATGAAGCTCTATCTTTGCAGAAAAATCTGATTAACCACTCCTTTCTGATGGAAACTTAGGTTTTTTGCACTCTTCTGCTGTCTGAGTTGTACTGCATCATAACGGAGAAGAAAGAGCAACATGTCTGCTACAGAGAAGATTAGCATGGCCCCTGCTCAAGGATGACACGCAAATTCATGAAGTGTTCCATATTTTTGTACAACAACAACTAAAAACAATTGAGTCAGATAGGGCAAACTGAACAGCATCTGCTACAGGGTACTAATTAGCTTTTCTTCTGGATGGTTAACAACCTAAGTTCATAGATCAAAATTGGAAAAATAAAAGAGCCACAAGGCCAGTCAACATTTTGGCCCTAGCCTTTCAAGGTTGGTGAAGGTGAAGACTCAGGACATAGGAGAACCTGTACTGTAACATCATGAAACTCAGCTGTACCCCAAATTTTCTGATCAAGGAGATTATGGAGCCACAGAGGAAAGAGACTGATGATCTATAGTGTGCCTGGGGAGAGTCACATGGAGAGAGA